>VIAB01010652.1:0-12710 GCA_009801035.1 Oophaga pumilio | reverse complement strand
AGAGGTATTTTTGGTTTTGCATTTTCATTTTTTGCTCCCCTTTTACCCAAAGCCATAACTTTTTTATTTTTTGGTCAAAATGGCCATATTAGGGCTTGTTTTTTGCGGGACAAGTTGTACTTTTGAAGGATACCATTGGTTTTACTATGTCATGTCCTAGAAAATGGGAAAAAAATTCCAAGTGCGGTGAGATTCCAAAAAAGTGCAATCCCACACTTGTTATTTGCTTTGCTCTTTTACTAGGTTCACTAAATGCTAAAACTGACCAGCCGCTATGATTCTACAGGACATTATTAGTTTATAGACACCAAACATGTCTAGGTTTTTTTATCTAAGTGGTAAAAAAATTTCCAAAGTTTGTAAAAAAAACAAAACGCCATTTTCCGGGACCCATAGCGTCTCCATTTTTTGGGATCTGGAGCTGGGTGAGGGCTTATTTTTTGTGTGCTGATCTAACATTTTCATTGATCCCATTTTGGTGTAGATATGATCTTTTGATTGCCCATTATTGCATTTTATTGCAATATTGCAGCGATCAAAAAAACGTAATTCTGGCATTTCGATTTTTTTTTTCTCTCGCTACGCCGTTTACCAATTGGATTAATTATTTTTATATATTGATAGATTGGGCGATTCTGAATGCGGTGATACCAAATATGTGCATATTTGATTTTTTTATTCTCTTATTTTGAATGAGGCGAAAAGGGGGTGATTTGAACTTTTATATATTTTTTATTTTTTAATATGTTTTTACATTTTTTTGTTACTTTTTACTTGCTTCAATAGTCTCCATGGGAGACTAGGAGCAGCAATTGTCCGATCGCCTCTGCTTCATAGAGCAGGGCTGCAGCCCTGCTCTATGTAGCAGATATGCTCACTTGCTATGAGCGCCGACCACCAGGCTGCGCTCATAGCGATCCAGCAATGACAACCACAGGGGTCTCCTGCTGACCCCGGGTTGTCATGCCAACCCATCGGCAACCTGCGGTCATGACATGACACGGGCGCCGATGTGAGGAGGTAATGACGCTTTTCTGCTCTTGCATGTTAAATGCCGCTGTCAGAGTTTGACAGCGGCATTTAACATGTTAACAGCAGTGGGTGAATTGCGATTCCAACCGCAGTTGTTCAAGGCACATGTCAGTTTATCAGATCAGCTGTCATGTGCCGGAAAAGTTGCGGGCTCATCGCCGGAGCCCGCACCAAACAGGGTGAGACGTCCAATGATGGACTCTGTCCGTCATTGGAGGTTAAGGGGTGAAAGTGTTTGGCACCAGGGAAGGTTCCAGCAGGTCACATTGTGTTTGCCAGGGTTATTAGGTACAGGGGTATGGCACCTTACTGAATCTTTCAGAGAAGTCTAGCTATTATTATGTTAATCTACATTGTGCCATTATATTTCATAGCCATCATCATCTCTGTCCCCATTGGGGCTCACAATCGAAATTCCCTATCAGTATGTCTTTGGAGTGTGGGAGGAAATCCACGCAATCATGGGGAGAACATACCAACTCCTTGCAGATGTTGTCCTTGGTGGGATTTGAACCCAGGACCCCAGTGCTGCAATGCTAGCTGTATGAGCAGTGACATTGTGGAATGTATTGTAATATCAGGATAAAGATGTAGAAATAGCTAATAGCTAGTGAAGTATATTAGACCTCTCATGAATAAAGCATAACACCTACAGATAAGGGGTTAGCAACTTTTAGGATGGCAACCGGCATTCAATTTTTCTGTTTTTCTGCCTTAGTTTTTCTTCACCTTCCATAACTTCTTTCATAGACATATAATGTTTTTTTTGTGGACTAGTTGTAGTTTTTTTAACATCTTTGCTGCCGATGTCAATAGTGACATCGACATCAATCAATATAGCAGAAGAAAGGAGCTCTTTCTCCACTCTGATCGGCACAACTCGATTGCGAATGCATTGTGCCGATGGTCTCCATGGTGACCCCGGGTCGAAAGATGGCACTGGGGTCACCCAGGTACAGTGGCCTGTAAGTTCCTGCTTAAAGCAGGAGGTGACACAACTTCTGCTGGCGTTCGATTGCCTGATCTAATACAGCGCAATGCAAATGCATTGCAGAGTATTAGATTAGCAATCAGACAATGGAAAGTTGATGCCCCATACTGGGACAAGGTAAAAAAGTGAAAATAAAGTTTTTAAAAATTCTAAAATTATTTTTTAAAAATTAAAAATAAAGAACAAAAAACTTAAAATTTTTATACCAATAAATACATATTTTTAATGCAAAAACAAAAATAAACAAAGTACACATATTTGCTATCGCTGCATCCTGAATGACACAATCTATAAAACTACCCCACTGGTTAACCCCTTCAGTGAACACCGCAAATAAATTAATAAAAAGCATCTAAAAAAATGTTTTTTCATCATACCATCAAACAAAATATGGAATAAAATGTGATTAAAAAGTTGAATGTAATGAAAAATTATATCACTGAAAACATCATCAAAAAAGCAAACCACAATGCAGCTCTATCACAGGAGAAATAAAATAGCTCTACATCGAGGAATATAGCGATGCAAAAACAATTTTTTTTATACCTTTGTTTGTCTATTGTCAATTGCTTGTCTCACATTTATCCTGCGCTCTGCGCTGAGTGCTGACACCAGGGTTTCTGTGTAAATGTCTGAAATTCGTGATCCAGACTGAACCTTCGGTGGAAGATTCCCTATAATGAGGCAAATATAATCACTGTGGCCTATGTCTGGCATACGAGCCAGTGGTGTCCATCTTTTTAGGCATGCATAAATAAATGCACAGTCAGCCACAGTTCTATGCACTTCTGAAAAGAAAGACAAAGGCCAAATGGAGTCCAAAGTAACTCTGCTGCCTCATTACAGTGAATCTCTCGGGGATGTCATCTGAAATCATGTCATTTGGACAATTGGATGGAAACTTCTATTTAAGTGCTCAGAACGTTATGTAAAATGTTCCAAGTAAACGCATCAACTCAATCCAAAAAAAAAGCAAGTACCAACTCAGGTCCGACATATAGTAATTGAAATATAGAGAGCTTCCACATTACTGGTTGCACAAAAGCTCTGGAAAAATGCTATTGCTCCTCGCACCCCAAAAGAAATCCAGGAAATTTTGCGCTCCCAAATCCAAATGACCTCTCTCTTCTGGGCCCCAGTGTGATTAAACCACATTTAGCATCCACATGTTTGTCAGTACTGTAGCATTGAAAGCCCGCTTAAATTACAGGGTGTGTGTGTCTCCAGAAGCACGAGCTGGGCACAATGTACGTGCACTACAATGCATGTGCACTACAATGTATTGAGCACTACAACGCCAGGTTTCCAATTTTCAATCAGCAACATCTATTGCTATTTGTTTCTGAAAAACACCCATGGAGTCAAAATTGTCACTTCACATGTAGATAAATTCACAGACGTGTAATTTCAAAAATGGGGTCAACTTGAGGTGTGATTCTGCTGTTCTGGAAGTTAGATGCTTAGTATCTGGAGTCCACAAACTATTTTAGAAAAATCTGTGCTCCAAAAGTCAAATAGCACTGAGTTCCTCACAAGTTTTCCCTGTGGCGAAGCTGTCACAGCCACAAATGGGGTATTACCACATTTAGCAGGAATTATAAAATTTTTGGTGCCATTTTTACCAATTTCCTTTATTTTAGCAGGGTTCAGATGTTCTGTTACCTCAAGGGCTCTGCTAATGTGACATGGCAAACTGCAAACTGCAACAACAAAATCTGATCTTTAATATGGAGCTCCTTCCCTTCTGAGCCTAGTACTGTGCCTCAAAAGGAGTTTTAACCACATATAGGGTATTGGCATACACAGAAAAAAATGCCCAACAATCATACCATTTGTTTTCTACTGTGTATCTTTGTGAAAAAGAAAAATGTGAGGCTAAAGGTAAATTTTTGTGGGAAAAATGTCATTTTGTTATTTTCAACATTATAAAATTCTGTGAAGCACCTACAGCTTTAAGGCGTTCACCATACCTCTAGATAAATTCTTTGAGGGGTGTAGTTTCCCAAATGGGGTCAGTTTATAGGGGTTTTCACTGTTTAAACACATCAAGGGTTGTCCAAACGCTATATGGCCCCCATAGACCATTCCATAAAAGTCCGCTCTCAAAAATGCTGCTCCTTCCTTTCAGAGCTCGGTACTGTGCACAATTGTAGTTTGCCCCACATATGGGGTATTGCCGCACTCAGGAGAAATTGCACAACAAAATTTTCATTCCATTTTGTTCTGTTACCCTTGTGAAAATGAAAAACTTTGAGCTAAATCAACTTTTTTGTGAGAAAAATTTCACTTTTTTATTTTCATGGCTCAATGTTATCAAATTATGTGAAGCACCTATTGGTTTAAGGTGCTCACTATACCTCTATTTAAATTCTTTAACGGGTACAGTTTCCAAAATAGGTGGGGTTTTGCTCTAAAAATCAATTAGTGCACCTTCCCTTTGAGCCCTGCCGTCTACCTAAATGGTAGTTTTCCACCACATATGGGTTATCGGCACAATCAAGAGAAAAATACACAACATATTGAGTGGTCAATTTTCTACTCTTACCCTTGTGAAAATGAAAAAATTGGGGCTAAAACATTTTTATTGGAAAATTTAATATTTTAATTTTTTCCTTTCACGTTGTTTTAATTCCTGTGAAGCACCTACAGGGTTAACGCTGGATTTCGGTCAGCACACATGACATGAAAGGGATGTCTGAAAAGAAGTATAGGAGAACACTTGTATAATGAAGACCGGAGGCTGTCTTATCTTCCTGTCAGTCTACGCCCTATAGCCTGGAAGATCGAAGCTATAAAAGATAATTTTTACAAAACAAGGCCACATCCAGGAGGCATACAGGTATGACTACTTTCACCTGTATACAACCTGTATGCCCATATTCCTAACTAAAAAATGTGACAGATTCTACACTTTTGACTGATATGCAATATGAATTGTTAAATGAATTTTAGGAATTTTTCATATATAGAACCTTATCCCAATAACAATTTGTACTTCTGTTTGAAACACAAATAAAATATTTTGAGTAAATAATATGAAAGGGACATAATAAGGACTCTAAAGTAACATATTACTTTTGTCCTGGACTTTAGTTTCACACATATTTACTCAGCGCAACATCAAATATTGACCATAAATTATAAAAGGATAAGCGCAAAAGTAACAGAGACATTCTTCAAGTTAAACTTAGGAAACCTATTTTGACATACTATATTAAGGAATTCTGCATTTATAGATAAGAATTCCCTGATCACAATTATAGTCAAAGACAGAGTAGAGAGTGACTTCAAAAAAAGCATCTTTCACTCTGGGAGATCTGTCCGGTCTGGAATTAAATAGAGAACCAAAAGCAGTGGTGTACACACTAGTTTTGAAACCTGGGCAGCTGCACAGGGGCCCAGGAGGTAAGGGAGCCACTTCTACATCATCCAAAGCAGATGGAATTGTGCATTATGATGGGCTATTGGACAGCAAAGGGCCTACATACTGTTCTCCTCTGCTGTCTGTGTTCGCTCCTGACCCAGAGGTTTGAACTGTGTAATGCTTACCCTAGTGATGATAACGCAGGGAAATTGGGCACTCATGGTCAGGTTTCCTTGCAGATAATTGCTGGTCACTGGAGGTCCCACCGCAGAGACACCCAGTGATCTGCTTAACTTTTCTAAGAAGTAAAGTTGGAGAAAGCAGAAGACTCCAATATTACATAATGGATGCTGAGGGACTTGTGCCTTCTTTGTTGGTCAGTGAATTTAAATAGAGATTGAGCGATAGAAAGTTATAGCACTATAATCGTCTCTTATAGCATCTCAGTAAATAGCTCACTCAGTAAGTATATTTTATTCATTTATTCCCATGGCTATATTTGCACGTTACACATACACTGTGGCTTTAGTTTGTGTCCTGCGTGTTTCTCTTAACTATTGGTACAAAAAGTAATAATCGGTACTTGGAGTACAGATGTTGACAGCTTCGCAGAGAAGGAAATAAGAGGCAAAGTAATTACAATATAGATTTTACAGACATCAGATACGCTATAACGAAAGGTTTTAAGGCTACACGGAGTAATCTGACTTTTCTGCAAAATATGATAAACAGAGAAGATACTTTTCAGACAATTTATCAGCAGTAAAAAGTATAAAAACATAAATATTCACTCATCCTCAAGGCCATTTTCAAATTACACAAAAGTCAATTCATTGCTTGAGATATTTCTGTAACATTTGGTACAATAAGTAATATACTGAACACATCATACAGCCAGCAATGGGAGGCAGAGCAATAGCAATAAAGATTTCACAAGCAACAAAAATGCGGTGACTAAAATCATGGCTTTAAGGCTACACGGTGTAATTAGATTTTTTTTTTTAATTTTGCAAATTATGATAAACTGTGAAAATACTTTTCAAACCGATTGTCAACTGCAAAGCAAGCACAGACGTGACACATTTGAAGCCTAGCGGTACCAGAAGATTACTAGTTCTACATTGTCTTACATTGGGCAGGGTATTTCTAAATGTGATGAATTTCCATTTGGGATATTGCACAGAGAGTGGCTAAATATGCCCTAAATTTCACAGCGTTTTTCATTACACTGAGGACTTATTGACCCCTATTTGTGGACATATAGCTAATATCTGCAGCATAAATTAATATTTTACAAATGTGAACTCTAGATGATTTTTATTTTCAGAAACATCTCCAACATATCTGCCGAATGTGAATATATGCGAATTGTATGATTATTTAGAATAATAAAGTGGTTCCTAGAAATTGCAAAAGATATTTAAGAATATTAGCAAATAGAAAAACAAACTAAAGGGTCCATAAGGTGGTTTTCATATCGTATAAAGGGATGATATATTGCTTTGCCGTTGATTTCCCATCTCTGGGGATGACCTCAGGTTTTGCCTTGATGCAATATTTTTATTTTTAAGCTCTACTAAAAACTTGGTGAAGTTTTAGATCCAAGCGGCTGTATATCTTTGCTTGCTTGATCACAAAGTACTTCGTACTGGGCAGAAATGCAAAATGCACCCTCATTCATGGTTGATGGTCAGGGGTAGGAAGGATAAACTAAATACGAAACAATAGTAAGTGATTTCTCCTTGTCATTCTCAGAGCCATGGAAGTTGCTGAAGTCAGACCTCCACTTATCCGAAAGTGATGTTACATACTCTTGATATACGGCATATCAAGAGATGAGAAAAACTCTTTCATAATGTGAATATGAATATTTTGGAGATCATTAAGTACAATTTCCATGTCAAAACTGTTTTACTATAATTAATTTATTCACATTGTCAAAGGATTAAATGTGTCATTCATCTGTCAAATGTGTCATTCATTTATGTAGGATTTGATTGTCCCTGCTTCTGTAATGCATCGTCATAACACACTGAAGACGGCAGGAGTAATCTGCCACACAATATATTGTATTACCTTGCAGGAAATTTAGTTTTAGATCCAAATTCCCTTATTCTTCCAGTATTTTGGTACTTTGTACAATAATGATCAATATGTTAAATTATTGAACTACCGGTATAACTCTTAAGAAACTGGATGTCACCACTATCCCCTGCTAAAAATGCATTGCTGACCTGGATTAAATTAACCACAGCTAATTAAAGTGTATATTCTTAAAAACTAAAAAGGAAAAGGTATATTTTAGAAGACTTGAAAAAAAATAAAGATTTATTTTGTATTTAATCAGACTAATAATTTACTGCTTAAATAAAAATATATTTAAAAAAAGTTGAAATCTAAAAGGTAAATAATTTCTCTTTTAAACGCTGTTGTTTCATGTCAATTATGTTGTGAAGTAACAAGATTACTTAGTTGACATGCCACAGCGATGTGACCCACATCTACAGACTTTCCTGCACACTGTGATTCATTTGAGACATGTTCATTAAATTAATATATTTCCCGTCAAACCAATCAATTAAATATGTTTCCCTTACCTCTGGGGTCTCCATGGCTGAGAGATATGATGAAAATCAAAAAAATCAGTCTCTTCATTTTTACTGCCTTCCTTCCAAACAGTTTGAGGACACGTTTTACACCTTACACCTTCACTCCAGATTTATATATTATGCAAAGCTCAAAGCAGATGAATGATTAATTTTAAGGCTGCGGAGAGGGGCCGTTCAGCCCTGACCTTTAGCCTTAGCATCAACAAGAAGAGCCTAGTGGAAGACAAACAGGCACAGGTATGCTGTTGTCAAATTTTGCAATCAAAATCAATCATTAACCTTGTCAGAAAATAAACTTGTTAATTAATGTCTTTATTTACATATTAAAAAATACAATGCATGAAACCAAGAGGTAAGCGTAAAGCATCTGGAACCTAATCCCAAATCTGTAACAGGAACCCCACCTACTCTGTGCTACATAAAATCTTGATGGTTTCTTAATTGTCAAACTGGAAAGTCCTTCAAAAAGCACCAGGGAAGGAGGGCAGGTTCTAATGCTGAATTCGTAAGTACGGTTTTAGACAAGCATGAAAAACTTTCCGAGTTTCATGCAGAACATTTGGACGATTTTCATCTGCGTGCCATCCGTGTATCTGTTTTTTATATGTTCATATGATATTCGAGTGACGTCCTTGTATGATCCGTTTTCGACATATCAATATTACAAAATGTGCATGATCACATACAGGCCTATATAGAAATGTATCCATAAAACTAAGATACCAATTGGATGTTCCGTGTGGGATCTGAATTTTTAACGCATCCATAGATTTATCTGGGTGACTTTCATCCAATATATGCAAGAAAGTAATTTTGTTCTCAAGGACAGTTTGACCAAGGGAAAACTCGTTCATCTGAAAAGCCTTACTGAATTATATGGGTCATTGTGATGTCTGTGTGTTATCCGATTTAAAATTGGAAGTAAACAGATGATTTATACACTTGTCTGCATGAGCCCTTATAACTATTTTTTTGCAAGAAAATAAATGCACATTGCGCAGAATTTCTAAAGAGAACACAGTATGGTTCGTAACTGGTCAAGTCACATGCTGCATCTCTCAGACTGTTCACTCTCCGAAACATATGCCCCTACCAGGCTTTTGAGGTCATTGTCCATTAAACCTTATGATATCACAATGTGTGACCGCCAATTTATTGTCAAGCCCGTAAGTCCCAGCTAAAAGTGAACAGGTCAGGAGATGCAGACAATGAGGGGCAGAAGTGGCTCTGAGGACCAGACAGTGGACAGTGAGCAATGGAGAGGGTTTATTTTTTGTCTCTTACATGTTATAGTTATTATTTCTTAGGCACTGGAGAAACTCCATAATTAGAGGGACATTCAATCTGCAGAGAAAATTTCACTGCAGTTAAAGTTTCTTGGGAAAATCTATGCCTTTTAATTATTGAGCATCCAAGATGGACACATGGCATGATCTGGCTCTCTACGCCTTGGAGAGCAGGCCAACCCTGCTGCTAGCGTTTTGTCAAAGCGGGTTTTTAGTGCCGCTGGTGGAATTATAGCTGATAAAGCACATCCACCTGTCAACTGAAAATGCTGGCAGGCTGACTCTTATAAAAATGAATAAGGGCTGGATTGGGACAGACTTCTCAACACCACCGAATGATAGCAGCATAACATAAACTCAAATCCAGTGTCTTTTTTTGGGAGGTCTATTCCCATGCACCTCCTCACACCCACACATGGGTATACTCTTCCTGATTTTGGCAAATTACTGTTGTCCTCCACCTTTTCCTCATCCCCAACAACCATATCACCAGGGTGACCATGGTCCATGATGCAACACCCACATAATTTTTTTAAAGGGTGTTTATGATGCCCATAAAAAATTTGTTATACAGCATGTATACCCCCCATGGGTAAATGTTTGCCAGCCCATAAACTGCATGGACATTACAAGTTTAGGAGGCCCGCTCCTTTCTAATGGGAACATTTTTATTAGCCCCTCCTCCATGTCTCTTCCAAATTTTTGGCAGCCCTTGCATTTACTGAAAAGGCAAACACTATGGGAGAACCACTTCCTAATAATGGGAACATTTTTTCATGAGGCCCTCTATGTCTTTTCAAAGGGGCATTGGAGTGCCTCCAAATTTTTGGCATCCCTTGCATTCACTGCATAGGCAAACACTATGGGAGACCCACTTCCTAATAATAGGAGCATTGTTTTCAGAGGCCCTCCTGTACGTCTCTTCAAAGGGGTATTGGGGTGCGTCCAAATTTTGGGTAGCCCTGCCACTCACTGCATAGAACAAAGCATAGCCAGTTGATGGCTCTCTAAAAATAGTGAGGCCACCTGATGGCCCTATAAAAAGAGGCTTTGTGACTTTCAGAATCCCTCCTTCATAAATGAAACAGGATGTGTCTGATGATGTGTCACACTCCACATGGCCAGATAATGTTGTAAAATGTTAAAATGACATTTCCCAGTGAATGCATTTGTCTTGGTTGAAAGCAATGCTAAAGTTGAAAAACGCATCAACAACGCTATGTGTGAACATAGCCGAGGTGTGAAGTTGCATTTTTGTTTTTGGTTATTTATTTTGCCTTATATGCAAGTAATTACCCTGGAAAGGATGTTTCTTAACATATTTCCAAGGAAAATCCATTTTGGTTTTGTTTTTGTATGTTTTATTATCTGTAAAAGTGGCATAAGACTCTGACAACATTGTTCACAGCAGTGACCTGGGAGTCAGAAATGCTTCCCATGCTGTTCCCATGTTATTTTATCACTGTTCCCATTGATTTCCACCATTTCTAGTCCCTTTGCAGACCGCCGGGGAAGGTGCCGGAAAAATGCTATTTTCCCGTAGACTTACATTGGGCTCGTTGCGTGGGTCGAGCACCCAGCATTCCAATTTGCTCAACCCAAGCAATGAGCACCCGAGCATTTTAGTGCTCACTCATCACTAGAGATGAGTGAAACAGGTCGGTCAGATTCAAATGTCGCCGACTTTCGCCAAAGTCGGGTTTTGCCGAGCGAAACCCGACAATAGCGTGAAGTCGGCCATGCGGTCGACGACCCTAGCGCCAAAGTCGGTTTTCCCAAATGCTTGCAGGCGCCTTTTTTCAGCCAATGAGCAAGAATGTAAAATGTGGGCAACAAGATGACATGGGCAGCGGCCACTACCATCTTAGAGAAGGGCTTTACAGTGATTGGCTTGCGTTGGGGGGCGTCATAGTGTCTATAAAAGCCCTGACCGCCAACCGCCATTTTACTTCTGCCGACCTTAACAGTAGGGAGGTTGCTGATGCAGTTTTTCAGCAGGGAGAGAGTTAGGGCTGGAAACAGAAGTTCTTATGTGCTTGTGCTGATAGCAATTGTGCTGTACAGTTAGTGTGCAGTGACAGGGGAGGATTTTCTTGTGTGCAGCAGCGCTGTTTATTAGGCTGCCTGCCAGTGATAGGGGAGGATTTTCTTGTGTGCAGCAGCGCTGGTTAATAGGCTGCCTGCTAGCTGTATTGCTGTGCGTACACTGCGGTGCAGACTGCTTTTTACACAGCACTAATTCACAAATTTTTTTATTCTTTCATTCTACACAGTTACTGAGCGTTCATTTTTTCCCACACCATATAGAGCTGTATGCTCCTCACACACTACCGTGTACCAGCTGGTATCATGGACAAATACATGCTGACTATCTGTGTGTGACTCCGGAAATATATACAGAGATTTACAATTACCCCTACACTGTATACACCTGGTATTTTCTGATACAGTACCCTTTTTCTGCTTTTTATATTCTGGTCTAATCCATACTGAGCCTGTGAGCGTCTGTGTCTGACTCCGGAAATATATACGGAGATTTACAATTACCCCTACACTGTATACACCTGGTATCGTCTGATACAGTACTCTTTTTCTGCTTTTTATATTCTTGTCTAATCCATACTGAGCCTGTGAGCGTCTATGTCTGACTCCGGAAATATATACGGAGATTTACAATTACCCCTAGACTGTATATAGCTATACGCTTGTGATACAGTACCCTTTTTCTGCTTTTTATATTCTTGTCTAATCCATACTGAGCCTTTGAGCATCTGTGTCTGACTCCTGAAATATATACGGAGATTTACAATTACCCCTAGACTGTATACAGCTGTACGCTTGTCATACAGTATCCTTTTTCTGCTTTTTATATTCTTGTCTAATCCATGCTGAGCCTGTGAGCGTCTGTTTCTGACTCTGGAAATATATATGGAGATTTAGTTACCCCTACAATGTATACACCTGGTATTTTCTGATACAGTACCCTTTTTTTGCTTTTTATATTCTTGTCTAATCCATACTGAGCCTGTGAGCGTCTGTGTCTGACTTCGGAAATATATATGGAGATTTACAATTACCCCTAGACTGTATACGCCTGGTATCTTCTGATACAGTACCCTTTTCTGCTTTTTATAATCTTGTCTAATCCATACTGAGCCTGTGTCTGACTCCGGAAATATATACGGAGATTTTCAATTTTCCCATTCACCGTATACAGCACAGCGGTACGCTTCTGATACAGTACCATATATCTACTGGTATTTTTGGTACATTTTAAGAAACATGAGGAAGTATGGTGGAAGAGGCCGTGGACGTGGGCGTGGGGGGCCAGCTGGCACTGAGGGTGGTGGAGGTGCATCTGCTGGCAGTGCCAAAAGCACAATAGCACCTGTTATGTTTCGGTAGCTGAGGAGAAATTGCAAAAAATA
>VIAB01010651.1:71320-82780 GCA_009801035.1 Oophaga pumilio | reverse complement strand
CTCGGTGCCGAGTACCCCACAGGCCCTGGCTGTGCGACTCATCGTCATCGCTAGTCACTGATGCTGCTCTCGAAAAGCCAGGCAAAGCGCCAAAATTGGCCCATCTAATAGATATGACTTTTCTGGACCTCTGCGGGCTGCTATTTTTAGGCTGGTGGGTTCAATATCTATGGACCCTTACCAGGCTGAGATTACCAGCCCCCAGCTGTCTGCTTTAGCAATGCTGGTTGTCAAAAATAGGGGCACCCCACACAGTTTTTTAAAATTATTTCTTGCTAAAGCTGACAGCTGATGGTTGCAGCCCTCAGCTGTCAGTTTTGCCTGCCTGGTTATTAAACATACAGAGGAACCCAAGCTGGCTTTTTTTAAATTAATTATTTAGAGTGCAGGCGCCGGCTGATGAATACTCCCATCAGGCACCGCCTGCTCTCACTGTTTTTAGCGACAGCAGGTGTGGGCTGATGGGAGCAGTATATACACATAAATATATATTTATCCTAAAATACAAAGGAAATGTATCATCTTTAACTTTAGCCCTTTTAGAGATCATTTTGTCTTCAACTTGCTTAACTGTTCACAATAACAGTTATTTTGAATAGGGGTGCCCAAACTTTTGCATGCCACTGTATATGGGGGAGAGGGCAAACAGATTAATAGTTTACTGTGCTTTTATATACGTACTTTCCTTCATTTTTGTCTATCTAAAATGGTATCAAATTGAAATGGAGGAGTGCATAAATAAAAACTGGGCACAAAGAATGATTGAAGTGTTCATATCCTCTATGTGACAGTGTGTCACTATTATATAGCAGTTGGTAAATGTAAGTGTCCTTACAATATGGCATCATTATTGCCTGCCCTGCCTATAACACACTGACATCTGACTTACGCAAAATGTCATATTAGCAGGAGTGTAATGATCGAGAAGGTGTGACTGGGCACATATTGGAGTTGGGCCGCCAACGCCAGCAGCTATTTCACATGGATGTGTGTCTGATGGGACATATATACCAAAAAGGGGCCCAGGATTGGGGGAATACATACCAGGATTTGGGACATGTATGTTTAACAGAAAGGGAACCAGAATAGGGAGCATATAGATCAGTATTTGGGACATACATACCAGGAAGGGGACCAGTATAGGAGGCACATATACCAGGATGGGAGACATATATGCCAAGAAAGGGGCAAGGATGGTGGCATATATAGCAGGATGGGGGACATATATACTCGAAAGGGGCCCAGGATGGAGGACATTACTATACAATGGGATAAAGGGGGGGGGAATACATGCGACCTTATAGAATTTAAAACACTATATGAGCCCATACATTTGACAAATACGTGGGGATGTGGGGGTGGGGTAGGTCCAAATTTTGGCGTTAGTCTTCTGGGAACTGCAGCAATTGTCAGAAAGGGCAAGTTTTATCCCCTTTAGAATTGGCAGTGCATTCGCTTGACTGCTGCTCCATCAATCCCCTATGGAGCGGCCTAGAGAATGAATGGAGAAGACTTAGTAAAAGTGCCTAATCAGCTATAAAAGTTCACCATTCTCCCAATTGGGACCCCCACAGATCTAGTGCATTTATAATCTGACGTGGTGTTGGTAAGGTTGTTTGCTTTTCTGGTATTTTTTTAAATTTATGTCTTTTGGTGAGCTGGACCCCCCCACCGATCAGCACGTTATCACCTTTCCTGCAGGTAAGTTGTTTTCATTGGACAACCCCTTTAAGAACATTGCAGAACAGATTATCTTGTCTCTACAAAGGTTTTTCACACAACTCAGTTCCTCTAAGGCCGACTATCCTAATAATATACCATTGGAATTGAAAGGAAAGTAAGTTAAATTGCCCAGGTGAAGTAATGGAGATCACACAAACTCCACGCATGTCTGATGTACTTACCCACTGCTGCTCCAGCGCCGACTTTTCACAACTGCCTCCGATCCTTGGCAATATGGCTGCAACTGTGAAATCATGAACACATCATGTGACCGCTACAGCCAATCACTGGGCTCAATGGTCACGCCCCATTGGTCACTGCATGACTGCCTGAAGCCTTTTCAGAGCCAATAACCAGATGCATGAAGATCTAAAGCAATGACTTGAGCGCGGAGCGGGAGCTGTAATGGCGGTACAAGGGAGGGGCAGGCCTAGGACAGGTGTATATATACTTTTTTAACTCCTTCCTGGCCGTCAATCGAAATATACAAGTTGCATCTCAAAGTTTTCCCCAGAATTTGCAACATATTCGATTTGATGTCCAAAGTTAAATAATAATAAAATAAGGCAGTCCAAATAAAACCTGTTCCAGATGGTCATAATATGATCACAATTTGGGGTCTGTATTACAATTGCTAATCCCAGATTTGGTATGGTTGGAAAGTTTGGCTCAGTTTCCCAAATGTCTAGGTGTTTTCTAAAATGGGCCTGAAGGAAACAAATCAGGTACAGCATTGCAATTAATATCCATTTTTTCGCTTTTGTTTTATTCCGTGTAACTGTCACACTAACTCAGAAATAATATCTATCATTAATGTCTATAATGAATAATTAACCATGCCTGTAATTCAGCATCTTACAATGTAACCTGCCCAAAAGAAGGTCACGCTTTGCTGGGTATTAATGTCTAGACCATAGAAAATCGCGTTAAGTTGATCACTCTGGTGAGCTTTGGGTATTGTCACAGCAAATCTGTGCAAAGAAGTGTAATTTATGATGCTGACTCATAAAATCCTATTTGTGGCTCATTTTAAAGACAAGATTATTTTATTCTTCCAACAAAAAAAAAATCATAAATCCATGTTATAGTTGAG
Organism: Oophaga pumilio; assembly: GCA_009801035.1. Taxonomy (NCBI): domain Eukaryota; kingdom Metazoa; phylum Chordata; class Amphibia; order Anura; family Dendrobatidae; genus Oophaga; species Oophaga pumilio. The sequence goes on along the minus strand of VIAB01010651.1, from coordinate 79,965 downwards.
GACATTGATGTCTAAGGGGGTTACTGCTCCAAGTGCTACATCTGATTAATGTCCTTATTAAGGGACGGGGAACCACATTTTGCATGACAAATACTATTATAGTGGTAAAATGCATACCTCCCAAGATATAAATCCTAAATCACAGGTTATTTATGTCCGGCTCCAAAAGTCACATAAACTTAGACAGCTTAAAGGGCTTGTGCAGATTCAGCCGATAAACTACCCGCAGGGTCAGTTAGGTGTAAGGGTAGGTGCAGACGATCATTAAATGCTGCGGGTTGGACGCTGCGTATTTGTGCAGCGTCCAACCCGCAGCAGCCAGATGTTACAGCATAGTGGATGGGACTTCAAGAAATCCCATGTCCACTATGTATCCAAAAACACCTGCGAATCACCCACAGAGACGGACATGCGTCACCCACAGAGACGGACATCTTTCCAGACCGCAGCATGTCAATTTCTCTTGTGGAGAATCTAGTCTCTGCACAATAAATTTCACCCATACAATGTATTGGACGTAGTGATTCCGCACGGTCCAGTGATCACATGCGGATTCACCTGCGTTCAATAGCCGGCAGCACTTTGGACGCAGCGAATATATACATATATTTATATATATAAATGTTTTGCTACTCCAGGAGTAGAGCTTATCTTTTTATTATTTGAAATTGTATTTGTTAGAGATGAGCGGGTCGATCGACAGCTGATCAACTTCGAGTCATATTTCCTCAAATATGCAAGTTCTCACAAATTCAAACACTTTGCGATTCAGATTACAAGGATTGCAAAAAAAAAAAGTTTGGCGCCCTTTCACACATCGCTGAAGACTCAGAGAATTGGCCTATGATGTAAGGTGCTGACGAGCAGGTTGCCCCACAATGCCCTGCAGTTATCATATCACAGACAGTAAAAAGGATGGGGGCTCACTAAGCTGTATTTTATGCTTCTACAATGTAGGGATAGGAAGACAGCTCATTCCATGTAGGGATAGTATAAGAGCCCTAATCTAATTGTGGTGTACTGCTTCAGAGCAGAAGAACGTTGACAATGGGAGTGCTAGCTTCAGTCTGTGAAAGCATATATTGAAGTGATAGGGAGGTGCTGCACCTGTGTAGTCAGTGTAACTATGAATTGATCTGTGATATACTGCGGTAAAAGCACCTTAATAACAACATATTTTTAAATTCTTCACACACTCCTTTGCGTCATTTTCTGTTTTTTGCATTTCCAGTTATTCCTCTCCTTCCAAGATCCACAACTTTTTTCTTTTTCCTTCGACATAGACCCAATTCCCCAATAGGAAGGGTGGCGCCTGCGCAGTGTGGTGCTAGAGTTAGCGCATGCGCATACCGCACTGTGGCTCCATTTTATTGACACATTGTCTTCAACAAAATGGAGTCGGATATCACGGGATGTGCACACGTTGACTCTGGCGTCATTTTATTGAAGGATTGTACTACAACGTCAACATAGCAGTGCACATGCACCATCCGTCGCCATTATCCCTATGACCGACGCATGCGCACTGCTATGTTGATGTTGTAGTATATTATTTCAATAAAATAGCACCGGAGTCAGGACATGCGCATCTCCGTGATCTCTGGTTCCATTTTATTGAAGACACTGAATAAATGTACCAATAAAATTGCTCACAACCCGGGGCGTAGAATGGGTTCAATAGCTAGTACAGAATATCAGGACAAGCTCCATCATTACAAGGGATGGCCATGAAGAGGCTCTTACGAGGGAACATCACACCGGTCCTTCTCCTTGCATTATTGTGTGGGGTGCCATAATGTACTGTAGCCAGACCCTTCATTCTAGGTACTAACCATTAGTAACCGCATTGATAACATGCTAAGACGTTTGAGTGTATGTATTTCTGTATGTGGTGCTCGCTCATGCTTAATACTGAATAAATCGAGATGTTTTGTAAATGTTCTTTCCATCATTTTATCATTTGCACATCATTAACATGTCTGTCCATACTGTGATTTCCATAATTCTCTGACTTTTCCTTCTTGGTGATACAATTTCAAGACAATGTGAATATTCATTTACATGAATCTCCTTCAACCTCACAGTCGAAGGCAGACGATGCATTCACTATGTGGGAGCCTGGCCCTTCTTCTCTCTTGAGGTGATATACTATCCTCTCATGTTATGAGTGAATAATGACAAAAAAGAGAACAATCTTCTAAATATCAACATGTCTGTAGGAGGGAATATGTGTAGGAGCTCCTTCTATGACATAAAACCCCTCCAGTGCCTCTGTTTCCCGTTGCTTGCCTTGGAGGGGTTTATTGAAGTTTTCACTATGATATGAGATACAAGACGTATGTTCATCATCGTTACTGACGTGAAGTGTAGTCACTTTTATTGTGAACATTAATAATTTACTGAATATGTTGAGCTGTATAACAAAGGATGACTCACGCTACGGAGAAATGCTGAGCTACAGAAACTCTCATTTATATGCATATGCTTGTACATAACACACAATTCAGAAGTCAACCTAAGCATTTCTGTTCTGCATGGAACACTACATTTGGTAATTTATTCTACATGCAATAAAGATATTTTACAGAAATGACAAGCTCATTGCCTCTGTACTTCATATTTCATATTTTTACAGCAAAGGCCATGGATTTCTGGTAACCAGAGAATATTGGACCTAAACAACAGGGACATAGCTCTATTGCTTAGATAGGTAGCTGTCGCACCCGTGCTCTGCTGGATCTGATACATAAGAATAAATTAATACTACAAATGAGTGAGATCTTGTGGATAGAGAAGCTTTAAAGGGGTTTTTTTCATTTGTTATAGTATTTGTATATGTTTAGGTTTTCGGTGTGTATAGAAACTAAATTAATATCATAGACTGCCTAAAAAAAGAAGTATCAATGTGCACCTCACCTATCCACATGAGCCAGTGTTGAGGATGGAACCAGAAAGCACAGACCAATGGAGACCGGGTGAGTGCCTGAATGGGACCTGATCGAGGCGGGTCAGTGTGAATGTAGTTAATTGTTACGGTACATTCCTTGTGCTCTTGTAAGGAGGGAAGATTCGTTGGATGAAGTGAAGAGCTGGAGGCAGAGAAGGGGTTAACAGGATTTACTTGAACAGGTTATTATGCAAGGAATACTCCACGCAGGAAGACAAGACCAGTAACCGCAATAACGGGATTTGCACACAAACATAATGCTTCAGAAGAAGGTATACAAAAAAGGTAACTTATCGCTTGCAGTTCTTTGTTGGGGAAAGGCTGGAATATCTCTCGCCGACAACGCAGATCGTGGACAATGTCTCTGGTTCTGCTACGGAGGAACAAAAAGCACCGTCTCCCGATGGTGTCAATGTATCCGGTCCCGCTTTGTTTGGGTGCGCTGGTACGTAGAAACAATCCTTTATGTAGATTCATCTGGAATGACGCCGAACACGAACTGTGGGCACGCCCGCAGGCCGTATCAGCGGGCAATCCTCTGGAGTAGTCTCTAGAAACAGAGCTAGTCAGTTTATCTGCAACTGCAGGGGGGAAGGAGCCGTCCAGCAAGGAAGGGTCCGAGGACAGCTCAGTTTGGACACAGTCAATTGGACAGTCAGAACTCTGGGGGATGGATGACGTGGAGTTAGCAGTTGGAGCAGTCGGGAGGGAGTCAACCTTCTCCTTGTTCTCCTGTCGCATTCCCGCCAAGTCTCCTCCGTTCCTGCACTGAGTCCCTTTTATCTCCCCCACGCCCCCTGTTGTCCAGTGCAAAGGTCCCCCCCTCCCAGAAGAACCTTCCGCCGGCAACAGTGGTGACAGTCCCGATAGTTCCAGCCCAAAAGTGCACCGGAAACCGCTGACTCTGTCCCGGCTCATCTTCTTACACCCTAAGTTGATGAAAAACCATCATGGCCTTGTTTGATTGAAATAGTTCTAAAAATCTATGCTGGTTAATTATATAACATTTTTGCGAAACATCTATCCACGGATTAAATCACTTGATGCCCATGTCACATTAGGGTATCAATCAATTGTGCATATAAAAATCATGGGGCCTTCAATTGTGCAAACACCTTATCACCTTCCCCTTCCCCAAAAATAAAAAATATTTTTGAGGAGTAGGCGATCACGTTGCATAGGCGCAGTCACAGGAGAACATATTTCCCAACTTTTAAGGACAAGGAGACGGAAAGAATGCAGTAATTGTGCCCATACTGAAGTCACTTCATATTCTTATCCATTATAATAGCCCTATCATGGCCCCCATAAAGTATGATAACCCCAAAACGGCCCCCTTCCCAGCACACATGTAATATCCCTACAGTGAATTCCCCTACTCAAATTGCCGCCACAGTATTCCCCACATGCATAGCATAATGATCCCAGAGAGCCAAACAAAGTATTATGCCCCACTGTGCTCCAACACAGTATAATACGGCCACAGTGCCCACAAACCATTATGATCTCCCTATAGTCCTCACAACACAATATAAAACCCTCACATCCATCCAACACAGTGCAATACCCCAACAACCCTCTAACACAGTGTAATGCCCATAAAAACCTCCCAATACATTATAATGCCCCCACCACAGCCACACTACACTGTATGATATCACTCACAACCCCAACACAGTATAATGCCCCCACAGTCACCCAACACTGTATAATACCACTCACAGCCCCAACACAGTATAAAGCCCCAACATCCCCGCAACACAGTATTATGCCCCCCCAACCACCAGCCCAATATAATAGTCCCTGCAAAGCCTCATACAGTATGAGGCCAACACAGCCCCCATGCAAAGAATGATAGCCCCACTGTCCCCCATACAGTATGATGCCTCTACAACTCCCTCCACAGTATTATTGCCCTCCCAGCACTGAAATCAGGGTATAATGCTCTCACAGCTTTACCTCCCTCTACAGTATGATGCCCTCACAGTTACCCACACACCATAATGGCCCTCACAATTCTAACACACAGTATCATTGCCCTGACAGATAGTACCAGGGGCCCCACACACAGTATAATGACCATCACAGTCTCCTACACACGGCATTATGGCCACCACATTTCCCCACACATAGCACAGTACAGTATAATTGTCTCCACAAGCTCCCACAGACAGAACCATGGTCCCCACAGTCTGCTAAACACAACATCCTGGCCCCCACAGTCCCCCACACACAGCATTATGACTCAAAAGTCCACCAGATACAGTATTATGACTCCCACAGCCCCCCCACACACCATATCATGTCACCCACAGACCACACACACAGTATGATACCCTCACTGTTTTCCCTTCTCCTACAGTATGATGCCGTCACAGTCAAACACACACCATAATGGCACCCATATGTCTAACAAACAGTATCATTGCCCTTACAGAAAGTACCATGGACCCTACACACAGTATAATGACCATCACAGTCTCCTACACACAGCATTATGGCCACCACATTTCCCCACACACAACATCATGACCCAAAAGGTCCCTCACACACAGTATTATGGCTCCCACAGCCCCAACACACAGTATCATGCCCCCCAAAGACCTCACACATAGTTTAAGGCCCTACAATTCCCCTCACAAGTACTCACCTCACCAAGTTCCTCAATGCGCTGCTACACTAGCTGCAGAGTGTCAACCGAGGATCCGCACAGTAGGCGCAATGTAGTGTTGTTGCGACTCAGAAGCACAGGCTGAATTGTGGAACAGAGAGCCGATGGCTCTCTGTTCCCCTATTATGTTCAGCTTTATCTCTATTCTCAGGATGCCAGTATCCCCAGCTCACGAGCTCCATATCAGATGTGTGGCTTGCCATTATTAATGGTACTGGTATAGATGAATTTATATCCTAGGAAGATATCCAAGAAGTATCGCTTCTCCTTGCGGAGAGTGACATGTTAAACATGCCAAGATGAGGAGACTTAAAGCCGGGATGCTCCTCTGGGAAATATGCAAATTGTCTCTTCAGAGAGGAAAAGGACTAGAACTCTCGTGCCACCTATTGGAAGTAGCAATCCTAAAAGTAAATGTCGACCCTTTAATGAGCCTTGTCACATGACTTAGGATAAAAGCCAAATCCAGAATCTCAAATTGCAGACAGTGTTTCAGGATACTGCCCCTCGTCAGTGCAAAGTGCTTTAAGTCACCTCATCTCGGCATGCTTAACATGTCACTCTCCGCAAGGAGAAATGTTACTCATTGGATACTGGTCATACGCCTCTCACACAGCCAAGCCAGATCTCACACTTTGCACTGATGAGGGGCAGTATTACGATACACAGTGTCTGCAAACTGAGATTCTCTTTTAGGCTTTTATCCTAAAGGGTATGCCACACTAAACAAGAATGCTAACGAGATCGCTAAAAAACGTCACTATTTAGCGATCTCGTTAGTGACGCTGTTGTGTGTGGCATGTAGCAACGACGTGGCCCCTGCTGTGATCTCGCTGATCGTTCACTAGCGTTCTGGACCGTATTTTTATCGTTGGCGTCCCGCTGGTGAGCATATATCGCTGAGTGTGGCACCTTTTTGTGAGCGATGTGCGGTGTTTTTGTACCGCCAAAGTCGTTAAGGAGATCGCTAACCGCGATAGCGTCCTTAACGACATCGCTAAATTAGGCAGCTACTAGCGATATTGAAACGATCCTGCTAGCGATCGCATTAGTATGCGTCGTTATCGTGATCGCTAGCGGGATCGTTAAGTGTGGCAGTACCTTAAGTCATGTGACAAGGCTTGTTAAAGGGTCAACATTGACTTTTTGGATTGGTGGCACTACAGTTCTAGTTCTCTTCCTCTATGAAGAGACAATTTGCATATACTAGGAAGATAAATGCACATTTTGCTAGTTTATTGACATTAATGCCCTCATGTTCGCATTTACTTATGGTGAGGATAGTGAACCATGGAGAAATTAATGGCATAAAATGCCAACGTGAACACTGGTCAGCAATCTAAATCTGATAACAAACCAGAAGCATCCATAAACTAAAAAAATCAATCATGTCTGATTCACATACTCAGTTTACATATTTACAATCCTACCATTATATTCCAGACTAGTGTGGATACAAATCCAGCCTGAGACTGAATCAATGGTGATAGTTTAAATGGCAAAAATAATGAACAATGGGAGGGATGCATATAATCAACTTACCTGCATTTAGGAGGGAAATCCAATGCAAATACAAAATAGGCATTATGTGCATTGTATACAGATTTGTAAAGTTTATCACTTCATATGCTTTTTCAATGTCATGCTTTTTCTATAAAATTACCAAATAACAATCCGTTTAATGCAAAAACCTTTGTGCTGACTACATAAATGCCACACTCATACTAGTAATGAGCTAGACACATAATTAACAAAAAAAATCAAACATGGGCTTGGACGGGCCCACAGGAGAACAGGAAAATTCTCCGGTGGGCCCCTGTGTAAGAGTGAGCCATCACCCACTTATGTGAGCAGTACTTGGCACAATATACTTGAATCATTGTGTATAGACAAAGGCGGCATCTTATTCATTTAACAATCTACCCAGCTCATTGTTATATAAACTTTGTGATTGAGGATAATGTCATCCTTATATGTAATGACATCTCAATCAAACACTGGGTGCATATTGACAGAAATTCAAAAGGCCATGTATGCATAAGATTCCTAATACAGATCCATTAGCCTCTCCAAAATAGACTTGACTACACATAAGAAGACAAAGGAGTTTGAATAGCTAACACCATTATTTTATTCAAGTACATAAAAAGTAAATACATATACAGTTGTGTAAAAAAGAGTTTGCCCCCTTCCTGATTTTCTATTCTTTTGCATTTTCGTCACACTTAAATGTTTCAGATCACCAAACAAAATTTAAATTTCAGACAAAGATAACACTAGTAAACACAAAATTCAGTTTTTAAATGAAAGTCTTTATTATTAAGGGAAAAATAAATCCAAACCTACAGGGCCCTATGTGAAAAAGTGATCCCCCCTTAAAACATAGATTAACTGTAGTTTATCACATTTTTGGGAAGCTGAGTTCAAACTCTCTAGCCACACCCAGGTCTGATTACTGCCACACCTGTTCTCAATCAAGAAATCACTTAAATAGGACCTGCCTGACAAAATGAAGTAGACCAAAAGATCCTCAAAAGTTAGACAGCCCTTTCATCTTTGAACAGTAAGACAACTCCCCTGAATTTGGACTGGACAAATCCCCTAAACTGGGATTGTTCATCTGGTTTCAGCACAATTGGGGGCTATGGAGCTCACTCAGCTCTACAGTGAGACCAATGAGACTGTAATTAAACTAAATTTACAAGTTAATATTTTCGCAATACAGAGGAGAAAACAAAAACTACGTTTTACTCAGCTCTGTAGCCACTATGCCATGATGTGGCCAGTTTCACATTCTCAAACTGGTTAAAGGTCTTCTTCAGCTACTTTTGGACTGCCCTATAAACATCTCAGCTGACCACACTTTACTCAGTACTGACATTATTTTAAGCGTCAATGCAGATTGAGCAGCCTAAACAACATCATGTAGCTGTGTGGGGGCGGCTGTCAGACACAGTCAGACTCCCGACAAATAAGATAAACATGGTTTATTACCATTTTTATCTTCTCGATCCTTGTCTACACAGC
>VIAB01010649.1:56645-68036 GCA_009801035.1 Oophaga pumilio | reverse complement strand
TGTTGACTTTTACTGACCGTACAAGTGAAGAATTCCAAACTGAAATGATACACGATTACTCTGTTTTTTCCTCTTTTCTTTTTTTTTACAGAACACGTAACTAAAACACCATAATAAATAGTGAATATAAATACAAAAGTTCGTCATACAAAAATTACTAGTGTAAACGCTTGCTCTTAACCCCATAGTTCTGCTAAGCGTAGCATTACTGGACCTCTTGGCAGTGACAGATTTACATACAATTAAAAGAAGTGCCACAAATATGACATTTGTAAAGAGTTTCTACACAGTCCAACATGTAATTGTTCTTCTCGGAAAGGAACTTTATGAAGAAAATCCATGAAGACTTCTTATGGTCTGTCCGGCAGTCATGTCTTACATATTACAAAAAAAAACCTTACACTCTGCAGAGACAGAAGTTGTGTGATCTCAGTGTATGATGCCGCACCTATGGAAAAACAACGCTTGTATTAGTCTGAAAGGACCATTCAAAGCTCTGGATCTTAAAGATAAAATCACATGAAATGACCAGATTCTATAGGTATCACAAGTCTATCTATACCCTATAAAAAAAACTCTTTGGTCACATATCCCAGCCAAAGTGGATCTATCACCCGTTTTGACAAAACAAGCTGTATACATTGTTAAATAGAATTCTTAAACTTGATGAGGCTGGTGTACTTACTGAAAATTCATGCCAGATTGGTTGTATAATCCTTTTTAGATTTTTATGCTAATGACGTAGAGATGAGCAACGATCGTCGAATCCGAATGTGCCATATTTGTAACATATTCGTGCCGAATTTATGTTTGATGAACATATTCGCTCATCTGTACTCCCACTGAGTCCAATGGCGTTTGTCGAATATTGCAAACACCCCGATCGTAATCCGAAGTGCATATTGAAATATTCGCTCATAACTATGAGCCCAGGTGTAGTCACTCGCTTCTCATCCAGCCTCATTGACGACCGCAGCTTATACTGAGCAGTGTGAGAATTTAGCAAGTAGGAGGGACACTGAGGAGTTGTCAATCGGGACAGATGGGCAGAAATTGAGTTCTACATTTTCCAAAAGAATTATACAGCCAGTGTGCTGTAACTAATCAAAGTAAGTGCACTAACCTCATCATGTCTATAATGTCTTTTTACTCATGTGCGAAGTTTGTATTTTGAAATCTGGCTACAGATCCATCATGAATGATCTACAAATTGGGTTCAAAATATTGTAGGCACCGATTATAGGAGTCACGCAAAGGCAGTGCCAGAAATTTACAACAGCCATAGCACCCTATTGCTGCCTCTATAATATGGCACTTGGTGAAACATATAAAACTTTTATTTGTCAAGCTCTGTATAAATCCGTGTGAGGAGACTTGTGTAAGGAGACTTGTATGAAATGGGTACAATATGTGGCCCAGACTTCTACGAGTGCCATATTATACCCCCAAACAACTTGGAAATTCTACAGTACCATGATATAATCAAGTGTATGAGGCCATCAACTTATATTGTGCCAAAGTAGTCACTGTCTTGGCTCTTTGAATGTTAAATGATGGATGAAATTTGTTCCTTTTTTTAAAAAAAATCCTTAAAGCTATACAAGGAAGTTAATTTTCAGAATCTGTGAAGTCCCAGTGGTCAGACCCCACAATTATAAAGTAATACCATATCTTATTACATATAAAAGTGATAAAAGCAATATGAAAACGTCAGTTTTTATGTTTATTTTTTTTATTTTTAATATTAACATTTAGATTTGTGAGATAATATAGTGATTATGGAAGCAGATATTTTTTGGACTTATGTCAGAAATCCCAATGAAGAACAATAAATATAGGCTAATCTTACGCTTGACATTGATTAAAGTTGGATGAACTTTTAGATTTCATTTGTATGGTTTGCTGCTCCAATAGTTTTCCGGACATTCCCCCTCATATTGGACATGTTAGATTTCTACTACATAAATTTGTTCTCAGTTCAACATGTAACTGTGTGGGAAGCAGCTCATCAGGAGAGATATTTTTCTAGGCTGAACATAAATTTCTGCAGTCATTCTACAGTATATGACTTTTTGCTGAATCCTGACAGTGTGCAATACACAAGGGCTTTGAAAATGCATTCATACTCGGTGATGTTTTCAAGTTTTCTCACCTTCCACCCACAAATTAAAATGCATGTTATTGAGATTTTATGTGATATACCAACACTAAGTAGCAAGTATTTTTGAAATGTAAATAAAATAATACATGGTTTTCTAAATATTTAAAAAACATGAATCTGAAAATTGTGATGTGGGCTCGGCGGTCGCGTGACATGTGCATCATTAAGGACACCTCCCACTGTGCTATAGAGGTCCCGATCACCCGCTGAATAAGCCAATGACAGAAGGGAGAACCAAGCCATCGTCAATTATCATTCTCAATTAGGCAGCGATTGCGAGGGAGAGAAAAAAGATGATGTAAAGAGGATCTAGTGGAGTTTTTAAATATTAGTGGGATAAAGCAATGGATTAAATCAATAAAATAAGGTAAAAAGTGAGGGTGGGGGAGGTCTTTATGGTTACGGAGGTTGGACCAGTAGGACCAGTAGGAGGAACTAAGTGGAGTGGTCTACAACTGACTTACTGTTTATAATACCTGTTTTGTGCTATGTACACCTCTTGCTTGGCTTGATAAAGCCCCTGAGTGGCCAAAACGCTGAATGTCAGTGTTTTTTTGGGTGTACACTTGTGTCATTAAAACTTTTTTGAAAGAGACTACTTGGTACCTTGGATTCTTGGGCGTTTTCTAGTTTTTTTCAACCTAGTGGAGGTCTGGACCAAGCTTACATGGGTCACGAAGTGGTGCACGGGGATATACCCCTTACAAATGTGGAACAAGATGCTCAGGGGGGCTGAATACAAATGCATGCTACAATTTCCAGATTTATATTTTTAAAATATTTAGAAAACCATGCAGCATTTCCTTTACAGTTCACAAATACTTCACAGGGTATGAATACTTTTTCAAGGTACTGTTCATACTGTCAGGATTCTCCTCTACCTGCTCAAGCGGTCGTCATGTGACTGCAAGTGTGTGAATTGCATACTTGTAGAGGTCACGTGCCGATTCCCAAGTTTTCCTGCTTCTCTCAATGTTCTACCACAGTTAGGATTCTGCAATCTGCAGTCATATAGAAATGTATGTTCTGGCCAAAATAAACTTAAAACCTGTTGCTAACTTTTGGATAATTTCAATATATTCTTCCTAACTCTATATGAATCTGAATTATTAATTTTACAATAATTCTCAGTATTCTAGAAATTTCAGAAAAGAGGCTCAAGGCGATATGTGTAGGGGCTTTCCATTGTCATCTGGCCGTTTGCTTGGAATGTTGATTTTATTAGTTTTTCTATGTAATTTACCCAAGTACTGTATGTTTTCTATGTTTCAGACTTGCAATAGTGATTTTTTTGCAGATCAGAATGTAAAAACCTTTCATCTTTATGTCTATACTCCTTTTATTAACTCGTATTAATATTTTTAGATGTGTCATTTATAGTGAAGCGTAACATGTATTCTCCGAACACTTTTGGTCAGTTCTTAATTGACTTTACTTACCATAATCTCCATTGTTTTCTACCACTGTTCCATAGCACTGGAATGAACAAAGGAAGATATTACTTAATATGTTAATAAAAATAAACTTTACACTTTTTCTTTCCTTTTACGTATTGCTAATTTTTACAGAGTATTTGGTCAGGAGTCCTGCTCTAGTCTAATTCTAAGCTGCGTCTCCGAGACATTAAGAAAACCCTCCACTCAATCGAAATCTATGTTGAGCTGTTCAGTGAAGTCAGTAAGCATAAAGGTGGTTGTCCAGGATTAGAGGTCGTTCAGACAGGTGTATTATATGGATGTGTGTGGTCCGTGTAGTGACCAAACATCACACATGTAATTCAATTGTGAAAAAGGAGCAAATCAGCTCACCAGTCTGGGCGCACGGCAAAATACTCCAGTAACAGCAACAGTCCAAACGATAGCCGGTACTCACATCTTCTTCAAAGAATTGATCCAGTAGTATAAAAAGGCACAAAAAATTTAAAAGGCAGAAAAAAATATGCACTTTGCTCAAGGCAACATGTTTCAGACCTACATGCTTCACAAAGGACCATGTAGGTTTGAAATATGTTGCCTGGGAGCACAGCAGATATTTTTTTTCTGCCTTTTTAATTTTTGTGCCTTTTATACTACGGGATCAGTAAAGCAATTCTGTTAAGAAGATGTGAGTGTCGGCTACCGTTTGGACTGTTGAATGTAATTCAGTTGTGTCCTTCAGATACCAGTTTTGTCACGTGGACCGGGTGTCTGTATGAAAAAATAAAATCCCGGCGTGCTCTATTCTCTCCTGTATTTTGTATGAGACTCACCTATTCTGCTGAACCCGAACTTGACCTGACAAAAACGAGACCGAATAGGCACCTTTTTCATATTTTCCCACCCTATGTTTCAACTGTGGGATCAGTTGGGTAAACGTAAGATATGTTCTAAATGGATCTGTCTAGTGCCAGCATCAAATTTTTAGTTCAATACTTTTTAGGAAGGTGTAAAATCTCTCGTACTTTGAATTTATTTTTTTTAATTTCTAACTTTTTCAGAGAAGTATGCATTTTGTATGACATTAATAAATACTCTATTTTAATTTATGAATATTTAGTCCTTTAATTCCAAATAATTTCCAATAAGACTTTAGAAACTTAAGAAACATCATAACATCCGTGTATAGAATTTTTAATTAAAAACATAATCTAATCTTGATGCATTCATTACCAAATACATTTAAAACCATATTTCAGCTACATAAACCATCATTTAATTATCCCATGACCCCTGATTTTACAGACAATGTCAACAGCATTCAATATGTGACATAAAACAAAACAATAAGTAGCTTAGACGTGACAAAGCCCAAAACAAACGAATCAGCTGCTTACACCAGAACTAAAAGTCAATTATCCAAACAGAAGTAATTAAAATGCCTAATTTTGGTAAAACGTTAGCATTGACACAAATAGTGAAAAGATGACATTTATCCGGCGCACACCATTATTCTTGCAGGACATAACTATTCTCAACACTTACAGTTCAGTAATGTAGAATGTGTGATTAAAACAAATCTTGGGAACGGCCATGGGAATCGTGCATGCTCCCTGTAAGGCCCATTTCCATTTTACCTATACGAGAAGGTTTATTCTGGGTAATTTATTTCTTTGGGTTAAAATAGCTGCAGGATTTTCTTACATTTGCCACGGTGTAGGAAATAATCCATAACCAAGAAATTAGCATTCTTACCCCTTGAATTCCCAACCACTCAAGTACTGAAATTTCAGTGTTCCCCCCCATTACTGGCAACTGTAATTTCCGACGCATCAACCATTTGACCACTGCAGTCAATCACTGGCTTCAGTGGTGATTTTTAATGTATGACACTTGACTACTAAGGCCATTGATTGGTTGCAATGCTGAAATTACTGACATGGGGATGTCATCACTTTTGGTGTTGAAAGAAATCAAAGGTGCATCTGCACTACAGTGGAGGAGAGGTGGGAATTCTTAGGGTAGGTAATGCTTGTTTCTTTATCTTAACTCATTCCTTACTATTGGGATAATTGAAAAAAAAATCCTGGGAATCCTAAGGGAATTGTAGAGTAGGGCATCAGGACTTCTATTCTCGTAATCGGTGGGGTTCTCAGCGGTGGGGCATTTTCATGTGGATGTCTAATCCATGTATGTATGACTTATTGTTGAGAAGAATTATGTGGATTGTTGCAGAAGCACCAGTGTTAGAAAGCTGGGAAGAAACCAAGTAATAGAAATGTACAGAACTTGGTGAAGGATAGAGGCAAAAACTTGAGCCATGAAGAACAAGAGTCAAGCTACAGAGAACAGATATGATACCTCGACAATGTCATACAACTGGATAGGGTTCATCAATCATCTTGACGTGGTGGGGCAGAAGCTCGAGGGAATCTACTCACAGTGTCAAATGAAGATAGGCTATCCAAGTGGAAAATTCAAGGAATGTGGTATCAAAAAAATAAAGTGTCACCAGGTGTAAGCCAGCATTTATTTCGGAACATTCAACATTGTTTTAAACTGTAAAATTAAAATCATGCAGCTTTACATTGTACACAAAAGCTGGCAAAGGCTGTTCGCAAAGCATAAAGACCAGACAGAGGTAACTCAAGGCACATGTAAAGGGGTCGTCTGGGTTAGAAAACCCATTGTCAAATTAGCCTTTAGTATTCTGGTAATGGAAGGGGTCTCCTTTGCTTTGGAGCACATTTTTTATGTTTGTAGACCCTTAAATTCTCTGCAGATCAGTGACTATCCAGGACCTGAGACACCACCGGTCACTTAAAAGATTGGTCGGAAGTGCCAAGTGTAGGAGGCCGAAGCACTCAGATCCGGCCTGAAAACATGCACTGATCAGAGTACGGACCCATACACTTTCTATTGAGCCTGTACTCCACTCTTTGTGCCTCCTAAGCTCCAAACTTCTGAGCAGTCTTTTCAGTGATTCGTGGGGATCTCAGAACCTGGTCCACCACCGAACTGCAGCAAATTTGAAAACTTACAAAAGTAATAAAATATGATCCAAATTTAAGTAAAACTTTAAGATACTTCATTTACTATCCACAGATGAGAGCAGCTCTTGGATGGAGGACCTGGTACATAAGACAGAAACTGAATTTATTGACCACAGAGTAATGCTTATTTTCTCCAGTGGTGGCGCTGCAGAGGAGTTCAACAGATTTTTATAAATCTGTTAGAGTAATTAAGAAATCTGTTCATTTATTTTTTTCAGCATAGCAATTCACAACTGACTAGTTAGATATGTTTTTCCACAAATTGTAGGAAAAGGAAAAACATACCGTATATGATTTATTTTGAGTCAAGCAAACTAGCCGGCAATAATCATTTAGATGCTCATGCTTCATTTATCTATAGCCAACAACAGCCATGCACTAAATAATAAGACCTTCGTAAAAAAACAGAATAGCAGATCAGCCCAACTCACAGCACTTTTACATGAAACATTTCCAATTTGCTTAAACATGCAAATATCACTGTGACACTATTCCCATTGCTTTTAATCTCTATGTTCAGTACATTTACAGGGAAATCTCAATAGGTATGCATGGAACATAAAGCACCAATATACAAAACTATGAGCCACACAGTGGCATAGGTCACCATTATTAAAAAAAACAAGCAAACGCTTCTTGATTAGGGGGGTGTCCAATTATATTGTAAAGCACAGCAAAAGGAAGTATAGAAAAAAGTAGAAAAATGGGCAGGCAAGTAACTTTATTAAAAAACTCCTTTATTATTACACTTACACGTTTTGCTGGAAAAGCTTCATCAAGAGGAAAGGTCGAACACGTATTGACAGAGGTGGGCCCCTGATTTTCTGCTGGTGAATTTTGATTTATTTTCCTTTGACCACTTTGTAATATATGTCTACATGTATACCTTGAGTTTTCTTGTCTCCATTTTTTACATTTACAGAATTGGGCCTTGTCTGTTATGTTTTGGTAGCTGAGGAGAGTAAGCAAAAACGGCAATACACCAGAGAGGCTGGAACCTATTGGATTGCAGTAACCTGAACTAAACACACAACTAGAGGTAGCCGTGGAGCGTTCCTACGTTGATCCTAGACGCCTCGTCACAGCCTGAGAGATAACTACACCTAAAGGCAGAAAGATGAAAGCTATCTGCCCCGGAGCAGATCCCCAAAGAAAATAGGAAGCCCCCAAACATGTAATGGCGGTTAGACAAGAAGAAACACGGACACAGACAGAAAATAGAATGAGCAAACGCTGGGGCCCAATCTGTCTAGACAGAAAAGTACAGGAAAGGATACTCACTGCAATCCAAAAAAACCCCTAAAAAATACCAACTCTACTGATTGCAAAAACACCTGAGATCACACGACCTCTACCACCTAAATCAGTTCTCTGGTGTAACAAAACTAAGACGCAGCCCCTGAAAAAACAGGAAAAAGCAAATGAACAAACAACAGCGGCTCCAGATAAACTGAGAGGAGCACAAGCCCCCCGGAGGGGACCCGGCTGACCTCCACAGAAGTGCAGGGAACAATGCAAAAAGCAAGCACAAAAATAAAAGCAGAAAATATCTTATCTGATAGCAGAAGATGCAGGCAAGACTCAGCAAGCTTCCAAATGAACCAGGAACCACAATTGAGACAAGAACAATTGATCACCGGCAACCATCATGGGAGGGAACCTCCCTTATATGATCCCAGATTGCCACTCCTCGCTGAAAGGTTCAGTACTGTCAGTAACCACCAGAGGGAGCCTCTGCTCAGAAACCATTTTTAGCACATTCATAACACTTGTCTATTGTTTCCCTTATACTATTGCACATGTACAGATATATATATATATAACAACATAAAACAATATAATATATAAAACAATAGACAAGGCCCAATTCAATAAATGTAATTGGACTTGCAAAGTAAGCCTACCAATGAGGGCGATTAAGAAAATAGATGAAGACAGGAAAACTCAAGATATATATACAGAAGAAAATAAACCAAAGTAAATCAGCAGAAAATCAGACCTCTGTCAACGTGTGTTTGACCTTTCCCATGGATCAAACTTTTCCAGCGAAACGCATATGTGTATTAATAAAGGATTTTTTTATATTAAATTACTTATCTGCACATTTTTGTACTTGTTTTCTATACTTATTTATGCTGGGTATATATATTACACACACAAACATTTTATATATATACAAAATGTGTGTGTATATAAATATGTATAGATATACATAACCTCCTTATCAGTTTTGTTATTAGGGGATGCACTTGTCTTATACATCAAGTGGCGGATCTACGGTATGTATTTCTGGGCTACATGTATATCCAGGAGGTTTTCTAACTGTTTTTCTGATTCTTTGTGATCTGATGTTATTCTCATATTAGTTTTATCATATATTTATACGATTTTTAGGTGTATCAAAGGGAGCCTGTCTGCAGGTTGAAAGCAGCATGATGTAGGGACAGAAACCCTGATTCCAGAGATGTCAATTTCTTGGTGTACATGCTCTTATTTGGATACAATCCCTGTTTTCTCTGTTGCAGATTTAGCAGTGCTCAGAATGCTGAGCTCTGTATAACCCCGCCCACACCCCTAATTGGCAGCTGTGTACACTGACAGAAAGCTGCCAATCAGTGGTGGGGGCGGGGTTATACACAGAAATTGACCAGGAGGCACGATACACCTAGTCCTGTAGTGATAATCTCCTGCTGATAAGATACTTAATTTTATTAAAGCAGCAACACACAGACCAGTAAGTGACACATTGCTGGAATCAGGCACTGGATGACAGAGAATGGCATTCTTTTGGCATCTGTCGGGGTCTTCGAGATCCATGGTGTATGCACCAGATGCAGTGTTAACATAGCCTAAAACGGTGGCATCTAAAATATTTCAAAAAATGTAGGAAAAAAAAAAAGTACTAATCTTAAAATCCCGCGCCAACAGTTCTTTTGTTCCCCATCAATAGTTAGTTTGCGCCTCTACAGGGATGACAACATGTGACCGTTATAGTCAATTACTTCATATATAAAACGCCATTTTAGGGTTAGGAGGACGATGGCTACTGATTTTTTTTTATTGTTTTAATAGTTTACTTAAAAAATTTTGCAAGCCTGAAAAAAAATCTCTTACTAAAAAGCCAGACCAGATCTACAACTAGCAACGAACTGCATAGATTAGCAAATCAAATGAAAACATATGTTATGTGTCCGTGCAACCAGGACAGCCAAAAGTCATGCAAGAAAAAAAACAAAACATGCATAAAAATGAATGATAACCAGATAGGCATGCTTTAAAAATGTTTTTACCTTGTCATAATAGGATTGCGTATACCATACAAATACTCATTATGATAACCATTATTACCATTTTCCATACTGTAATAAAACAATTGAATGAAAAAATAAATTGATGTATCATGTAAAGTAAAGAAAAAAAAATAGGAATATAGATCAATAATGTGGAAAAAAAATAAAATGAACGTGACGTGATATATATTTCTGTGTGATCCTGTGTGACACTAACTGAATAATTAAAAGAGTGCCATGCAATAAAAATCCAAAACTGTATGAAAATAGAGTTAATATTATTCTATTCTTTCATCGTGCATATTATTGGAAAATTAGGGTTCCTGGTATAAAAAAAAGACATAGAAAAGCACAGACTGACACATTAAAGGTATCACAAAATAAACGATAGCCCCTTTGTGAAGATTATACAAAAATGATAATAAAAAAAACGAAAACACAAAAATTGCATAAAAAGCTTACTTTTTCATGGGGACAGTTTCAACACTACAAGATATAAAAAAGAGGGAAAATTACTTTTAAAACGGCAAAGTTAGTATTGAATGAATGACTTCTACTAAAAAATCGAAGCTTGTGCTCTACGGGGTCAGACTTGTAGTCAGTCCCGATTTTTTTACGTTTGGTTAGTAGCGCTAGAAGCACCTTTTGAACAAAGCAAGTGCATCCCGGCAGCACCGTTATTACTCAAGCTATAGGATTTGTCTGCATCGGTGAAAGCAAAATACAAGAGGAAATATGGATAACGGATAGCGGTAAAGGTTCTCGGAGAGTGAAGCAAAACGGAAGAAAGAGGCATGAGGAGGTCGAATGGTAAAAACAGTTATCATAAAGTGAAATGCCAAGTCCCTGAGACAGAAGTACTGTAAGTAAGAGAAGAAAAACCAATTAGGACGGACACATTCGGCCGCAGTGAGGAAGTACAGGAGCAAATTTGTTGTAATGGTATTGGTCATGTGGTGAAGTCATGATCGTGAAACAAGACAACCACCGTATATCAATTAAAAAATGCCACTCCTCCAGCTATGTGATCGTCGTAAAGTCATGGTTCATTGTGGGTCCAAATTCTAGAACATATTTCCTCCAGACAATCACTAAAGTCTAGTAGAAGAAGATTTCAAATATAACAGCATTAGGTCAAGTAAACCTTTCGAGAAAAGTCACCTTATGCTAAGGATGCGTTCACATTGCACTTTTCTCCACATTTGTGGATCCCGATTCGGCTTGAGTCCGAACCCCCCGCGAAACGGGATTTGGAAGTATGCGCCGACGGGGCCATAGACTATAACGGTGCCGATAGAGAAAATGTGTGCTCTGATGTGCATAATTTTGGGGTGTATACGCCTATTGGAGGCAGACACTAAGACAAAACGTACTTCTCCGGGGTGTCCACCTCCAGTAGGTGTACGAGCCCGAAAATGATGCACGACAGAGCGGACGTTCACTCTGCCATCATCATTATAGTCTATGGCTCC
>VIAB01010648.1:72141-82789 GCA_009801035.1 Oophaga pumilio | reverse complement strand
TTATGAATATTATATACTGATATATTTACAATAAAATATTTCTTAGACACATTATTTGAGTCTTTTTATGACTTTCTGTTTTTTTGGGTGCAGCAGGTATATAGTTAGCTATGGACTGCAAATCGTGATCCCTGCCTAGAAACTGTATTCTGACACTCTCCCTGTTCCTGCAACTGTCTCTTACTAGGTTAAATGCGGAATGTATCTGATACAAACAGCAAAGCACAAGATTCGCCCTTAGAAGGACTGTTAGTATGATGGTTCAGAATCAGCACCAGTATCAACGCTAGAGGAGCTGTCCCTGAGCTGTGCAATGGCATCAGTGAGCTGAGTGCAGCAACGCCTGTTCTTTTATAACTTCTGATGATATACAGCCAGCCAATCACAGTAATGCCACTATGAAGATGGCTACGGCATTACAGTGACTCACAGGCAATCCCAGCGTGCTTATTGGCTGTGTAACAGGTGCCAAACATGTGGGACAGGGATTCGAGTTTCAAATTCGAGCACCAGCTAATGCTTGCCGTATGCCGAGCACATCCTAGCACCCACATACTCAAGTAATATCCGAGTATCACAAAGCTAATTTGCTCATCACTAATGTGCACGCTTCTTAATTAATCAGGCGAGGTGTGAAGTGGTGTATCCCCAGTGTGCCTCACCACAAATCTTACTTTAATCAGAGATTGGAGTAAGATTTGTGCAGTAAGGAGCTCTATCGTTCATTCTGAATTTGGTGAGCCGGGCTGTCATGCCCCATCCCACTCCAGCACTGCCCTGCTGAAATGAAGCTAAGTAAAAATGATGAAAAAACACCAAAAGTAGCAACCTTTTTTGCACAAGATTTTTTCTGGCTTGAATACTTGAGTTTGGGACTTTGTTTGCAACGGATGTGTGAACTTACCCACATGGAAACAAATTATTTCCTTATACAAGTAGATAATTTTCAAATGATGTTTTTATGCACAGTGTGTGAACTTTCTAAAGTTTTCAATTTGTATGCAGTGTCATGATTTGATAATACAATCCACTATGCTATAAGGGGAAATCACACTGCAAGGATCAAAATGGCAAGCTGTTACTCTCAGCACATGTGGTCACAAGCTTGATACTGTACACCCAGTGAGTACAAGCAATGCCCAAATGGGGATTTTCTGTATGATCTTACTGAAACTCTAGATTATGGATAATGTTTTTTGAGAAGTGATATTCTTTTATAACTACTTCATAAAATTACACCATCTATTTAAAAGCTTGCTATTAAAATGTAAAAGACCATGCATGGTAAATGGTAAATTCTATGCTATTCTTCAAGAAAATGCAAGTTTATACAATATTTATACAATGAAGGTAGTTTAAATAGTAATATAGCAATAAAATATTTTTTTCTGAACATTTGACAAGTAAAACCTAAATCGTTAATATGCAGTTTTATTATTATGCACAGGAATAATATTTATAGCAAATGTTACAATTAGTGATGAGCGAATATACTTGTTGCTCGGATTCTCCCTAGCATGCTTGGGTGTCCTCCGAGTATTTGGGCGTGCTCGGAGATTTAGTTTGTTTCACCGTAGCTGCATGATTTGCGGCTGCTAGACAGCCTGAATACATGTGGGGATTTCCTAACAAACAGGCAATGACACCAGAGCATGCTCAAGAAAACCTGAGCAACGAGTATATTCGATCATCACTAGATACAATCAACGCATGCAATATTATAGTCACATTCATTTTAAATACATAAGAAGTCCATAGGTTTCAGATAATGCAATATCAACATAATATGACAGTATTTAAAATGGATCTTTCACCAGACTATTCAATACAAACTGCATAAATTACATAGTAAAGAATCGGCAAATGCGGGGAATTCTACCAATTTGCGTTTTAATTCATGTAAATTGCCAAAGAATGGCCACTTCTAACTTACATATTGTCGAAGATTGCATAGGTTACAGGAGGATCACATGACCTCAGATGACATTGTGCTGGTATCCCCATAATGCCTTGTAGCTATCACATCACATGGTATTGCACAGCCAATCAGGAGGACTATCAGCTTGTATAAAAGATGAGGAAGCAAATGCAAAGATCAATTTTAGGGTGATGTAAAAGAGTGAGAGGATATCAAAGCTTACAGTTCAGCAATAGAGATGGGAAGAGAGACCTAAAACACTGCATAAAGACAGCAATGTGGTATGCAAATGCAGCACTGAAGAATATGGGATAAGGGATATGCTACCGGAAGTGACAGACTTAGTGTGATTTGTAACATGATTTAACTAACATCTGTCCTGTTGCATTTGAATTACAATTAAAAAATATTTTTTTGTGTTTTTTGATGATCCTGATACAACCATGGGGGAAATGGAGCGTTCCTCCCGGACACCTTCTCCGGTTACTTAACTTTGATTTCTGGTCAAATGTCTTATTATCTTTGAATATGGGGACCTGGGTGGTGATGTGATCTTATTGCACTAGTGTGCACAATGTTTGTTGTTATCTGGTAAAATTCCTTTCTAGGGGTTGCTATTAGTCGGGGTAATTTAACCTAATGGTTAGTATTCTGGTTTATATGTTATTTTTCAGTTTGTTTTGGGATTGGGGGGGAGGGGTGGGTTTTTCTCCCCTGGAAAAACTCGGTACTCTGTCTTTTTGGTTACTTTGGGTATTAGGGTTTGCTCGCTGGGACAAACGTCTGCCTAAATATTCTTTTCTTATTATCACTATCTCCTGGCCTTCATGTGGGATAGGATAACATGGCTATATTCAATGATATAGCTTCTCATATCAATATAGACTCTCTCAAACTTCTTACCTGGAATGTAGCTGGTCTAAACTCGCCGGTAAAGCGTAAGAAGGTATTAGACCATATCACCAGCCTACGCCCACATATCATCTTTCTACAGGAAACTCACTGGCTTTGCAGGGGTCACCCAGTGCTCTGTAATAGACATTATTAGGAGTGCTTGGAGGCTTCTTTTCATGGAAAAAGCGTGGGGTGGCCATTTTGTTTCATAAAGATCTTGAATACTCTGTACAAGATGTGGTGAGAGATAAAGCGGGACGTTATTTACTAGTTAAAGTTCTTATTGAACAGTGGGAATACTGCCTCATAAATGTTTATGCTCCCAACACTGCCAATTCTTCTTTTTTTGCTAGACTAGTGGAAGTTGTTCATGGCTGGCATCCCACTAATATATTATTGGGTGGAGATTTAAATACCCTTCATTACGTCTTCCTTGATAGATCTACACCTATGCCTGCATTTCATTCTTCAACTGGAGCGCTTAATACCCTACTAGATGGGCTTGATCTAGTTGATGTTTGGAGATGCTGCCACCCTACGGATAAAGAATGCACCTGTATTCTAGAGTACATGATGTTCATACTCGTATTGATTATTGGTTAACCTCTGCCCCCCTTGTTTCCTTCTTGAAAACAGTTGATATACTCCCATCGGTTATTTCAGACCATTCTCCGGTTTTACTTACGTTGGAACTCCCCACTAGTAGAACTGTTTCTTTTCGTTGCCGTTTTCCATCATATCTATATACTTTGGACGACTTCAAACGCTATAAAACTAGCTGGTGGGAGACTTTCATGGAGGGTAACTTGGACGATATCAACCTATTTTTGGCCACTGCTAAGGTGGTGCTTAGGGGACATATTACATCCTATGTGACTCAAAAAAAAAGAAATTGTTGTCCTCCCTGTGGCCTCTTTCGGACCAGCTTACTCAAGCATACAGGGATTTTAAGTTGCATAATACTTCCTCCTTCAGAGAGGCTTACCAAAAGGCTAAACAAAACTTGAACACCCTACTGAATGAACAGGCACACAATCAGTTAGCTCACCAACGCAACCAATACTTTCGATGGGGTAATTAACCGGGCCGTCTTTTGGCGTCCCTAACAAAGCAATTCAAAGCGGCTACTAGAGTCTCTAATATTACATTACCTGATGGCTTTATTACCCATTACCCAACTCAAATCAGTGCGGTTTTTAGAGACTTTTATGCAGATCTTTATGGCCTATCCCTGGACTCCCGGGGGATGGATACAAATTTCTATACAAGGGTGATCCGCCAAAACGTTCTGCTTCCCAAAGGTAAGCTTTAATTCAGTTGATTTCTCCTGGGGAGGTGGGATGAGTCTTTAAATCTTCAAAGATACTTAAAGTATCCGGCACAGATAGGTTCTCGGTGGAATTTTATAAAATGTTACAACCTTTACTCATTCCTCATCTAACTTATCTCTTCAATCATATCATTGACTCGGGTTCTATGCCTGACCGATTCAACAAGGCTTGTTTATCTTTGTTGTTAAAGCTAGGCAAAGACCCGATTCTTCCTGCCTTGTACCGTCTGATCTTCCTCATAAACGATTTTAAATTGCTTACCAAAATCATGGCTAATAGACTTCAGTCCATTCTTCCTGGTATCCTCACCTCATCTCAAACAGGTTTTGTCCATGGTCAGTCTATCACTTATAATATCAGGATAGCATTGGCTGCCATTACACATAGTTACCAGGTCAAAACCAAGCAACATATACTGGTCAGCCTTGATTCTGATAAAGCTTTTGATCGAGTGTCCTGGTCTCACCTCATTCAAACCCTTAAGTATAGATTATTTGGCTTTACCTTCTTTAACTTTGTAAGGACAATCTACACCAACCTCCAATCTTCAATTTTTCTTAATGGTATTCAGTCAACCTCCTTTTCCATCTTCAGGGATACAAGGCAGGGATGTCCCCTGTCACCCCTGTTATTCAATATCGCCCTGGATCCTTTGCTAAGATACCTGGAGACGATCCTTTCCTTTGGGGGTATTGGGATTGGTCACCACACGCTTAAAACATTGGTATTTGCTGATGATAATTTACTCGTGATAGCCAACCCTAAGTAATCTATTCCTTCTATAATGGATGCCTTTAATGAGTTTGGAGCAGTTTCGGGATTTCGCATAAATTATGACAAATGTCATGCTTTGGCTATCTTCAAAGCTGCTCAGAAACGGTGGCCGTTCCCTTTCCCTTTTCAGTGGAGGAGAGATTCCTTGCGTTATTTTGGGGTATGTTTGCCCTCAAACCCCCATGATATTTATAAACTGAATGTTCGACCCCTCATTTCTGCGGTTGTACAGGAAATACAATCCTGGAAATCTCTTAAATTATCTTTTGCGGGCAAGGCCCACCTGATTAAAATTATTTCTTTCCCCAAAATACTTTTTCGCTGCCGATTCTATTATCTAAAGCCTATGATAGGCTTTTAACAAAAATCTTCCGGCAATTTATTTGGGGCTCAAGGTGGGGCTCTAGAATTAGTATTTTTAAGTTGCAACAAATTAAATCCTTAGGTGCCCTTAGTCTTCCTAATATATGCCTTTATAGTATAACGGCTGTCTTCTGTCATTTCTTGGACTGGATCTATGCTTTTACCCGCTTTACAAATACCCCAATAGATGAGACGATGTTTAGACCTTTTAGTCTTCCTGCTCTGCTTCTATGTGTCAAGTAAAAGTCTCAAAAGAAATTAGGGATAACCCCCTACTGTGGTCAGTAATTTTGGGATGGCATCATGCTAGACGAATTAGTGGACTAGACCCCCATATCTCAGTGTTTCTGCCCTTTCAAGGCAACCCCTCCTTTCTACAGGGCAGGTCACCTCCCATTTATCATGTGCTTGGGAATAATGGTTTTCGATTGGTTTGTGACATGTTGGTAGACAATCAATGTCCTCTCACTTTGGAAGATACTGTCTTTAAATACCCAATCCTGGTGGGAGATAATGTTGCTATCACCCAAATTAGACATTATGTAGGCTCGGTACTGCAGAATATACCAGATTACGTTAGAGCACATCTTCTAAACATAATTTCCATTAAAGCTCACAAGGGGAATTATTCTCTGAGTCTTATATACAAATCAATAAAACCTTCCATACTGTGGTCAGACTCTTCACCGGGCCCAGGGAGATGGGTATCTCAACTAACCAACTGTCAGGTAAAAGACCTCTTGAAAGCCACATTACGTATTAACTCTATGTTACCGTATGATAGCTACACAACCATGACTCTGATGATATTCCATAGAGCATATATCTCACCAGAGATTAAATCTAAAATGTCCCACTCAGGTCATTTTCCCTGCCCTAAATGCTTACATTCTCCTGCGGATATTTTTCATTGTCTCTGGGAATGTCCAAAAATACAGGAGGTTTGGGATATACTCTCACAGCATCTCACTAATACCTTTGGTGTATCTATCACTCTTTCTCCGGAGTGGGCCATATTCAATATTCTCCCACCAGATCAGTTGGTGAGGCTTTCTGTTCTGCAGCGCTGTATTCTTTTTGTTTGGGCGGCAACTACCAGAAAAAGTATTCTACATCTATGGGCACAGGGTAATACTCCCTCTTTGAGTTTAATTACTAAGAAGGTAACCTATCTTTTAAGATGGACTGGATAGAGTCCATTTTGAATAAGGAGAAATACACTGAATGGTTTTTCCTTACTTGGTCTTCTATTAATACCCAGACATTGTCGATATGCCAGGCGATTCATGGTTGCTTCCAATTTACAGACTGGTACATGAGAGAGTAAATTGACGGCAGAACTCCTGTTACTCATGATTGATTTTTTTTTGAAGATATGGATGTATGCCCGGGTGGAGATGTGGGGGAGTGGAAGATGGTTATAGTAATAATACACTGTCTAATGTCCAAAGTACTGTGAAAATATGTCGGATCTTTTCTGATGTTTTTGTACAACTTTTGTACTCTTTGTTTATTGTTCAATAAAGACTTTTTATAAAAAATAAAAAATAAAAAAAATTCTTCATTCTCAGTGCACTAGAAAGCAGTAGCAAGGAAGGAGAATATTTTTTATAGAATAAAAAATCTGAAATCTGTATCGGTCATATATTGTGTACTTGACTGTCACAAGTGACAAAAAATAGTTAGTGCACTCTTTTGTGCAATCCTTTATCCAAAATCCAGACATTTAATTATGACTGCCTACATAACAAAAGATGTGTCGCCAACAATCAATGTAAAAAATGAAAAAACACTTGAAATAAATTATTTTTATACAATTGTTTAAAAAAGGAAAAATACTGTGAAACAGGTCTAACAAATTAAATGTAAAAAATATTCCAGGCTAGCACAAATCACAAGATAACATATTTCTTCCAGATAGTCTATACAGTTGAAACCACAAGTTTGCATACACTATATATAAAGACACATATGCATGTTTTTCTCAATATCTGACATGAAATCAGAATAAACCTTTCCCATTTTAGGTCAATTAGGATTACCATAATCATTAATATTTGCCAAATGCCAGAATGATGAGAGAAAGAATGTTTTAAGGCTTTTTTATTACTTAATGAAAGTCAAAAGTTTACATACATTTCATTAGTATTTGGTACCATTGTCCTTAAACTGAATGACTTGGGTCAAACATTTGGGACATCTTTCCACAAGCTTCTCACAGTAGTTGGTCAGAATTTGGGCCCATTCCTCCTGACAAAGCTGGTGTAACTGAGCCAGGTTTGTAGGTCACCTTGCTCTCACCTGCCTTTTCAGCTTTGCCCATAAATTTTCAATAGGATTGAGATCAGGACTTTGTGGTGGCCACTCAAAAACATTGACTTTACTATCCTTAAGCCACTTCGTTAGCATTTTGGCAGTATGCTTCGGGTCATTGTCCCTTTAGAAGACCCATTTCTAGCCAAGCTTTAACTTCCTGGCTGATGTCTTGAGATGTTGCTTCAGTATTACAACATAATCTTCTTTTCTCATGATGCCATCAATTTTGTGAAGTGCACCAGTCCCTCCTGCAGCAAAATAACCCCACAACATGATGCTGCCACCTACCTGTTTCACAGTTCGGATAGTGTTCTTAGGCTTCCAAGCTTCTCCCTTTTTCCTCCAAAGTAATGATGGTCATTATGCCCAAAAAGTAAAATTTTAGTTTAATCAGATCACAGGACATGTCTCCAAAAATTAAGATCTTTGTTCCTGTGTGCATTTGCAGACATTAATCTGGCTTTTTTTCTGTTTCTTTTGGAGTAATGGCTTCTTCCTGACAGAGTGACCTTTCCCCCATCATCTTCACAAGGTCTTTTGGTTTTGTCCTTGGGTTGATATGCACATTTCAGACCAAAGCACGTTCTGGGACACAGAACCCGTCTCCTTCCTGAATGATATGATGGCTGGATATTCCCATCTTGGCTGTACTTGCGTATAATTGTTTGTACAGATGAACGAGGCACCTTCAGGTATTTTGAAATTGTACCCAGTGATGAGCCAGACTTGTGCAAGTCCACAATTCTCTTCCTGATATTTTGGCTGATTTCTTGACACTTTCCAATGATGCTACATAAAGAAGCAGTGTGTTTCAGGTGTGCATTAAAAATATCCACAAGTGTGCCTCTAATTAATTCAGATGTTACCAAAAAACTCAGAAGATTCCAAACACATAACATCAACATATGGGCAGTCCAGAATTGTTTAAAGGCATAGTAATCTTAGTGTATATAAACTTTTGACTTTGCAGTAAGTAATACAAATGGCTTAAAACATTCTCTCTCTCTCATTATTCTGGAATTTGGAAAAAAATTAATAATTATGGCAATCCTAATTGACCTAAAATGGGAAATGTTTATTCTGATTTCATGTCAGATATTGAGAAAAAAATGCATATGTGCCTTTTTATATAATGTATGTAAACTTCTGGTTTCAACTGTATGTCTAGAAGCCAATAGAAAAACACCAGAAAATTCTAGCATAATATCACATTTTTTCTCCCCTTCTATATAATATACAAATAAAAAACTAGACAGTGCTGGCATTTCTTAAGTGATGTATAGTCAAACTCATCTGACAGCATGCTCAATAGCTAAAAAGAACTATAGATGCAGACAGCACAATATGTTTTATTCTTTCCCTTCCCGCATTATCTCTTGGGGTGGTAAAACTATTGATTATCTCCTATTCATGTTACGTAACCATCAACTTATCAGACTGTATATCTGCTTTTTTATATTTTGTCTTATCAGGCTTTCCTGCAAGAATCCATTCTAAATGTCAATAAAAACCATACCGTGCAATACAATACTGACATGGATTTGTCAAGCTGCTAGCAATGAAATGTAATATAAAGTAATCTGTTAGAAATTTTACAGATAGACAGCTGCTGACTGTAATTCAGTTAGCTGTGGGCATAAGATTTATTAGCCATTTACAGGATGGTTCACTTAGTCCTCCAAGAGCAAAGTTACATAAGGCCAAATAAGGTAAGAGCTTCTTTTCTTTAATTCTTTGATGGTACTTTAAAAGAAAAGCAATTGTTAAACATATTTATTAGAATTGTTTATAATTTTTTTTTCTTGTCACTATATAAGAAATCCTGAAATCCTGCAGTTTTAATTCTAACCACTAAACCTCAATTATCTAATACTTCTCATTCTGTAGAGATCATTTCTTGTCCCTACACTAACACAGGATCCTCCTTTCACAATAGATGCTGATCACAAGTCATTAACTCCCCCCTCCTTGCACAATGACCTCTGCACAGATCACAGAAGATGCCCAGAAAAGCCTACCATAAAAGTTAGGGAACATCTTCTGACTATTTTTCTTAATGGTGTTAACAATAGAGATGACCGAATATTTCAATATTCAGTTCGTCCCACGATTACAAAATTTTCAATATTATTTGATTTAATCATCGATTTAATAGCCGAATATAGCCGAATATGCACAGCTCTAAAGCCGATGTTTCCCACGCTGTGTGACAGCGTGGGAAACACCGGCATAGTGCTTCTGATCGGTGGTGAATTCATCCCCACTGGTCAGAGAGCCACATTTCCGACGCTGTCAAAAAACAGCGTGAGCGCTCACCTGTGGTCGGAGATATAAAGTTTACCTCTAGTCACTGGTGTCATCTGAAAGGACTACAGCACCCATCAGCTGACACCTGCTGCCGCTAATAACAGTGAGAGCAGGCACGGTGGATGGGAGTATTCATCAGCGACTCCTGCGCTGTAAATAAAAATAAAAAAAAACCTGCATAGGTTCCCCTGTATTTTTGATAACCAGCCAGGCAAAACTCATAGCTGTGGGCTGCAACCCTCAGCTGTCAGCTTCAGCAAGGCTGGTAATTAAGAATAGAGGGGTCCCCATACCGTATTTTTTTAATTATTCAAATAAATTAAAAAACAGCATGAGGTTTCCCCTATTTTTAACAAACAGCCTTGCTAACGCTCACAGCTGGGGGCTGGTATTCTCAGGCTGGTAAGGGGCCATGGATATTGCCCACCCCAGCCTAAAAATAGCAGCCACCTAGAAAAAGCACATCAGCTCTTCCCATTTGCCCTGTAACTGTGTCAAGTGGAGTTGATATTTGTGGGGTTGATGTCACCTTTGTATTGTCAGGTGATATCAAGCCCACAGCTTAGTAATGGAGAGGTGTCTATAAGACACCTCTCCATTACTAATCTTATAGTTACATGGTAAATAAAGACACAGCCAGAATAAAGTTCTTTATTAGAAATAAGACTAAACACAGTTTTTCATTATATTTAAAAATAATAAACACAGTGTTAGGGTTCCCGCTGCTGCACAAGGGGAGTCTCGA
>VIAB01010648.1:56849-67138 GCA_009801035.1 Oophaga pumilio | reverse complement strand
GTAAGGTGGTACGGGGCAAAAAGTTTTATATGGTGGACTGGAGGGGCTCTAGGCCTGAGGATAGGTCTTGGGAGCCTGCCGAGCATGTTCATGCTCCGCAGCTCATCGCTGCCTTTGAGCGTAGCGAGGCCCAGAGAAGAGGGGCCCTAGGAGGGGGGGTAATGTTAGGGTTCGAGTTCCCGCTGCTGCACAAGGGGAGTCTTGAACCTGTCCTGCTGCGGTCCCCATCCATCTCTGTCCACAGTGGATCCAGCTCAGCTTAGACGTCGGTCCCAGCGTCTCGCCCAGTCTAACAGTGTGCAGAGGATTACTACTGCCTCTCCATGCTCAGCTATTGTGGCCAGTACTGGTTAGCGGTGAGCAGACGTCTTTAGGACAAAGTCCTTGTTTTCCCCTTCTGAGCATGCCCAGGGTGAGATCTCTCATTGGAGATCATAAGTCACATGCTCAGGTACTACAGCAGCTCCTATTGGTCCGCCAGGAAGGTCGTGTGACTACTGGTGTTCTGGAACAGTTTCATTGGTCCTTGTTTCTGGCAGGTCTTGTAGCTGTTACTATAAAAGGGTGGCATGGCTGGGATACCATGCGCTAGTATCAATTGCATTACGTGCTATGCGCCAGTGTGATCATGTACGCATGTGGTTAGGGCTCGGCTGACAGGAGTAGATACCGGTATATGGCGTGTGTGATATACATATAATGGATCAAACAGCATAAATGGTAAACAATGACCATCTCAAAAGTGCATGTGCAGCTGAAGATCATAAAAATCAAGGTAAAAACCTAATAGTGACACATACCCATACTAAATCAACCGGTCCAAACTGTCACAGCAGCCCCGAAGCGCGTTTCGCATTTTGCAGCTTTCTCAAGGGGGATATGGCATTTCAGGCCTCCATTCAATTGTTTTTGCTGTGTGTTACTCCAATTATTAATACTTTTTTTCTGCAAAAAAAAAAAATACAGGCCACATATTTTAGAGTGTAGTATCTCTGTCACATGCCTCATCTACAGCATCTGTGAGCTACAAATTGTGGCATTTGAGACTTCCAATGAACTGTTTTTGCTGTGTGTTACTAGAATTACTAACACTATTTTGCTGTAAAAAAAAATACAGGCCACATATTTTAGAGTGTGGTATCTCCGTCGCACACCTCATCTATCTGTGGGCTACAAATTGAGGCATTCTGCCTCCATTCAACTGTTTTTGCTGTGTATTACCCTAGTTTTTGACACTATTTTCCTGTAAAAAAATAAATATACAGGCCACATATTTTACAGTGTAGTATCTCCGTCACACACCTCATCTATCTGTGGGCTACAAATTGTGGCATTTGAGGCCTCCATTCAACTGTTTTTGCTGTGTGTTACTCCAATAATTAATTTAACACTATTTTGCTGTAAAAAGAAATACAGGCCGCATATTTTATAGTGTGGTATTTCCGTCACACACCTCATCTATGTGTGGGCTACAAATTGTGGCATTTGAGGCCTCCATTCAACTGTTTTTGTTTTATTTTACCCTAGTTCTTGACACTATATTCCTGTAAAAAAAGAAAAATACAGGCCACATATTTTACAGTGTAGTATCTCCGTTACACACCTTATCTATCTGTGGGCTACAAATTGTGGCATTTGAGGGCTCCATTCAACTGTTTTTGCTGTGTGTTACTCCAATTATTAACACTATTTTGCTGTAAAAAAACAAATACAGTCCACATATTTTACAGCATGGTATCTCTGTCACAGGCCTCATCTATCTGTGGGCTACAAATTGTGACATTTGAGTCCTCCATTCAACTGTTTTTGCTGTGTGTTACCCTAGTTCTTGACACTATTTATTTGTAAAAAAAAATGAAAATACAGGCCACATATTTTACAGTGTAGTATCTTCAACACATGCCTATCTGTGGGCTAGAAATTGTGGCATTTGAGGCCTCCATTCAACTGTTTTTGCTCTGTGTTACCCTAGTTCTTGACACTATTTTCCTGTAAAAAAATAAAAATACAAGCCACATATTTTACAGTGTAGTATCTCCGTCACACACCTCATCTATCTGTGGGCTACAAAATGTGGCATTTGAAGCCTCCATTCAACTGTTTTTGCTGTGTGTTACTCCAATTATTAACACTATTTTGCTGTAAAAAAAAATACAGGCCACATATTTTAGAGTGTGGTATCTCCGTCACACGCCTCATCTGTCTATGGGCTACAAATTGTGGCATTTGAGGCCTCCATTCAACTGTTTTTCCTGTGTCTTAGCCTAGTTATTGACACCAATTTGCTCAAAAAAAATTGTTACCTACAGGACAGATATTTTAAACTATGGTTTTCCCTCACACTGATCACATATAAGTTCGCTCCAAATTCAGCCATTTGTAGTGAACCTGGAAAATATTGTAGTCCATTTAAAATGGGCAAGGCACATGGCAAAGGAAGGGGAAGTGGACATGATGGTGATGGTGCATGCAGAGGTCGAGGCCGTGGGCCATCTGAAATTGGGCCGCAACAAACACCCATATTTTCTCGCTCGACCTTCCTGTCCCAATTACTAGGGGACAGCACACCACTATTGAACCCAGAGGAGTGGCAAAAGGTTGTTTGTTGGATAGCAGATAATGCTTCAAGTCACATTGCCACCACAACCACCACCCTGTATTCCACAAGGTCAAGTCTGAGTAACCATGAGTCCGGACCACATATTCCTCACCCTGATCCTCCTTCCTTCTGCCATGTTGAGAGCCCGGAGACAACTGATCCCACACTTGGACACTCCGAAGAGCTGTTCACTTTTCCATTAATAGATTCAGGCCTCTTGCCTGGTCCACTTGAAGTGGGGCAAAATGAGATTGCATGTAGCGATGCCCAAATATTTTAGCAGTCACGGTCACACAAAGGTGACAGTGGGAATGTGTCACAACAGGTGGACGATGATAAGACACGATTGTCAGAAAGTCAGTAGGAGCACCAGGGTGCGGAAGTGGAAGAGGAGGTGGTGGATGATATAGTAACTGACCAAACATGGCAGGAGGACATGCAGATCGAGGACAGCAGCACACAGAGGGAGGGAGGCGTAGCACCACAACAGGCAGGAATAAGCACTGTGGTGGCCGCAGACAGAAGGCAGGCAACTGTCCCTCGTAATACCAACACAACGGAAGTTGGCAGTACAACTGTTAAGTCTTCCCGCGATTGGTTGTTTTTTAAAGACTACCGATAACCCGAAACAGGCCATTTGCAACACCTGCCATGCCCGCATCAGCAGGGGTAGCAAAACTACAAGCCTCACCACCACCAGCATGATCAGGCAGCAAAGCACCTAACTTTGTGGGCCTAACCCCTGGCTCCAGGAACAGTGCCTGCGGGTGACACCACTGCTTCTTCCACTGTTGTGCGTGCAAGCCAATTCCCTGTCCACGGTGCATGCGAAGATGCCTCCTGCCCTGCACCTGTCGTTGTCCACACTCAACTAGCACCATCATCAAGCACGTCCACGTCCTTGTCCCAGCGCAGCCTTCAGTTGTTATTACCCCAGTCATTGGAACACAAGCGGAAATATGCAGCCAACACCCCACAGGACACAGGACACAGTACTAAATTCACACATTTCTCGTCTGTTTGCGCTCGAAATGTTGCCTTTTAGGCTCGTGGAGATGGAAGCTTTCCGCAACCTGATGGCGGCGACCGTCCCAAGGTACTCGGTTGCCAGCTGCCACTATTTCTTCTGGTGTGCCTTCCCAGCATTACACAAGCACGTGTCCCATAACATTACCCGTGCCCTCAACAATGCTGTTACTGGGAATGTCCACCTAACCACGAACATTTGGACAAGTGCTTGTGAGCAGCGACAGTACATCTCACTGACAGCACACTGGGTTAACATAGTGGATGCCGGAACCCAGTCGGATCTTGGGATGGAACATGTTCTTCCGATGACAAGGAATAAGGACCCTAGGTCAATCAGGGTTGCCCCCACAGTCTACAGCTCCTGCACCTCCTCCTCTTCAGCCTCTATCTCTGAAATGACCACATCAGTCACAAGCTGGAAGCACTGCAGCACTGCCTCAGTCAAGCGGCAACAGGCTGGGTGGAAGCTAATATGCTTTTGTTGCAAACCGCACAATGCTGAAGAGTTGTGGACAGCTCTGAAAGAGCAGGTAGATCTGTGGCTGGCAATTACCAGAACCTGGCGGCGGCTCTGAGGCGAGGCAATCTTACACATGTACTATGCCTGGCCCATTTGCTTAACCTCATTGTTCAACGGTTTCTCAAAAGCTACACGGAGCTCCCGGATCTGCTTGTGAAAGTTTGTCA
Organism: Oophaga pumilio; assembly: GCA_009801035.1. NCBI lineage: Eukaryota > Metazoa > Chordata > Amphibia > Anura > Dendrobatidae > Oophaga > Oophaga pumilio. The sequence goes on along the minus strand of VIAB01010648.1, from coordinate 62,823 downwards.
CCTGTGTGCCCATTTTAGAAAGTCAGCTACAGCTTCCGCCGCCCTTGCCGTGCTTCAACAGCGTTTGCAGCTTCCAGCTCACTAACTGGTGTGTGATGTCCCGTGTTGGAACTCTACACTGCATATGTTTGAAAGGATTTGTGAGCAGAAGAGGACAGTTGTTGACTACCAGCAACAACAAGGCCATCGGTATTCAGTTCAGGCTCCACACATAAGACCTCAGGAGTAGACATGGATGTCAGACATATGTACCATCCTACAAAACTTTGAGGAGTCCACCAAGATGGTGAGCGACGTTGACGCCATAATTAGCATCACCATCCCGCTTCTCTGTCTTCTGAAAAGCTATCTGCTCACAATGGAAGAGGATGCATTGCAGGCGGAGCACGATGAGATGGAGCAAGGAACCATACAGAGTGATTACACACAGTCCAGCCTCATGTCATCCCAACGTGGATTGGTTGACAATGAGGAAGAGGAGGAGGAAGAACATGAGCTAGTTTCATGCACCATAGATGGTACTACAAGCACAACTGTCATACTGTCTGTTCAGCATGGATGGCCTGAGGACAGGGAGGAGGAGGAGGACAGCATGGTCAGTCATCCTCTTGGTGAGGACATGCAAGTCTTGCCTGTTAGCAGTCAGCCACGCATGGCTGATTTTATGTTGCACAGTCTTTCCCATGACCCTCGCATTCTCAAAATTTTGGGTGACACTCATTACTGGTTGGTGACACTTCTAGACCCACGCTACAAGGAGAAGGTTCAATCTCTTCTTCCAGAGACAGACAGGTGTACTAAAATGGTGCAGTACCAGAGGGCCCTTGTTGCAGAATTATTTAAAAAATTCCTGAAAAAATCTGAAAACGCTGGCGGCAGAGGTCACAGGTCGTTGGACAACCAAGGAGTACAGGTGAGAGAGACACAACACCAATCCAGCAGAGGCAGGGGAACACTGGCAAAGTTCTGGAAGAGTTTTCTCAGACCCTCCCATCGCACTGGCCTTGAGGCGCGGGGTATTCTCACAAGGAGTGCTAAGTTTTGGAAGATGCTGAGGGAGTATCTTGCTGACGGTACCAGTGACGTCCTCCGTGATTCCTCTGTGCCTTTTAATTATTGGGTATCCAAGTTGGATATGTGGAATGAACTGGCTCTCTACGCCTTGGAGATCCTGGCATGCCCTGCAGCTAGCGTTTTGTCAGAGCAGACTTTTAGTGCCGCTGGTTGAATTATAACTGATAAGTGCATCCGCCTGTCAACTGAAAATGCTGACAGGCTGACTCTTATAAAAATGAACAAGGGCTGGATTGGGCCAGACTTCTCTACACCACCGAATTATAACAGCGAAGCATAACCTCAAATACAGTGTCTTTTTTTTGGAGGTGTATTCCCATGCACCTCTTTACACCCACACATAGGTATACGCTTTCTGATTTTGGCTATTTGGTGTTATCCTCCTCCTTCTCCTCATACTCATCATCCACCACCACTAGATTACCATGGTGACCATGGTGCATGATGCAACAGCCACGTTATTGTGTTAAAGGGTGTTTATGATGGCCGTAAAAAAAAATGTTTACTCAGTATGTTGATGTGTACCCCCTATGGGGAAATGTTTGTCAGCCAATACACTTACTGAACGGGCATTCCAAGTATAGGAGACCCGCTCCTTTAAATTGGGAAAAGATTTATAGGAGAACATTCTCCACGTCTCTTCAGACGCCACCACCAGATCACCTGTGTAAATGTGTTCCGAGAAGCATCAGCCACGTTAGTGTTTTCAAGGGTGTTTATGATGCCAGTTATGATGCTCCTTTAAAATGGGAAAAGATTTATAGGAGGAAATCCTCCACATCTCTTCACACACCACCACTAGATCACCAGGGTGAAAGTGTTCCGTGATGCAACAACCACGTTAGTGTTTTCAAGGGTGTTTATGATGCCATTAAAAAAAAGGTTACACAGTATGTCGATGTGTATACCCCAGGGGGAAATGTTTGTCAGCCCATACATTTAGTGTATGAGCATTACAAGCTTAAGGAGACCCGCTCCTTTGAATTGGGAAAAAAATTTTATGAGGCCCTCCTCCACATTTTTTCCAAGGGGGATTGGTGTGCAAGCAAATTTTGGGCAGGCCTTGCATTAAATGCATACCTGCAAACAGTATAGGAGTACCAAATTTCTAATAATGGTAACTTTGTTTTCATGTAGCCATCCAGGAAGCTGCTTCAAAGAGTTATTGGGGAGCATGTAACTTTGTGGCAGGGCAGGCCTAGCATTAAATGCATAGGCAAACAGTATGGCAGTAACAAATGAATTCTAATGGGAACTTTGGTTTGATGTGGCCATCCAGGACGTCTGTTTTTTGGGTCATTGGAGTGCATCCAAATTTGGAGCAGACCTTGCATTCACTTCATGGGCAAACTTTATGGGAGTACAAAATTCATAATAATGGGAACTTTGGTTTAATGTGGCTATCCAGGACGTCTGTTCAAAGGGTTATTGGGGTGGGTGTAACTTTGTGGCAGGGCAGGCCTTGCATTAAATGCATAGGCAAACAGTATGTCAGTAACAAATGAATACTAATGAGAACTTTGGTTTGATGTGGCCATCCAGGACATCTGTTTATTGGGTCTTTGGGGTAAATTTGGAGCAAGCTACGCATTCACTTCATGGCCAAACTTTATGAGAGTACAAATTTATAATAATGGGAACACTGGTTTCATGTGGCCATCCAGGATGTCTGTTTTTTGGGTAATTGGGGTGCATCCAAATTTGGAGCAGGCCTTGCATTCACTTCATGAGCAAAGTTTATGGGAGTACAAAACTCATAATAATGGGAACTTTGGTTTCATGTGACCATCCAGGACATCTGTTCCAAGTGTTATTGCGGTGCTTGTAACTTTGTGGCAGGGCAGGCCTTTCATTAAATACATAGGAAAACAGTATGGCAGTAACAAATGAATACTAATGGGAACTTTGGTTTCATGTGGCCATCCAGTACGTTGGTTCAAAGTGTTATTGGGGTGCATGTAACTTTGGGGCAGGGCAGGCTTTGCACTCAATGCATAGTCAAACAGTATGGGATTACCAAATTACTAATAATGGGAACAATGCTTTCAGGTGGCCATCCAGGACGTCTGTTCAAAGGGTTATTGAGGTGCCTCAAAATTTGGGGCAGGTCTTGCATTTAATGCATAGGCAATAACAATATAGGAAACCCACTGTTTAATAATGGGAACAACAAAGCATAGCCGGCTGATGGTTCTATAAGAATAGTGAGGACCAAATGCTGTCCCTTTAAGAATATTTAAGTCAGCCTGATGGTCCTCCTCCTTTAACAGTCCCTCATTCATGAATGAAACAGGATGTGTCTGATGATGTGTCACGCACCACAGCTAAGGTTGTAAAAAGTTAAAATGACATTTCCCAGTGAATGCATTTGTCTTGGTTGAAAGCAATGCTAAAGTTGAAAAACGCATCAAAAACGCTACGTGTGAACATAGCCCAAGTGGAGGAGGAATATTTTTTTTTTTGGTTATTTATTTTGCCTTACATACAAATCATTACCCTGGAAAGGATGTTCCTTAACATATTTCCCAGGAAAATCAATTTTGGTTTTGTTTTTGTATGTTTTATTGTGCGCCAAGAAAAGTGGCGTAAAACTCTAACAAGATTGTTCACAGCAGTGACCTGGGAGTCAGAAATGCTTCCAGGCAGGGCCGGCGTCAGCACCCGATGCACCCAAGCAAGTGCTGGGCCCCTGAGCAGGCGGGGGTGCCCACTCACAGTCGGGGACACCGGCATGCTATGGGGGGGCCCGGTGCCTGTGCCAGTACCGGGGGCCGGTGCCTCGAGCAGAGCAGCAGCCAGCGAGGAGAGGTGAGTATTTAATTTTTTATTTTTTTTATGTTTGGCGCAATATATGGAGACTATCATATGGGGCCCATCATACACTGAGTATAATATATGGGGCCCATCATACACTGGAGCATCATATATGGGGCCCATTATATATGGAGCATTATATGGGGCCAATCATACACTGTAGCATCATATATAGGTCCATTATATATGAAGCATTATATGGGGCCCATCATGCACTGAAGCATCATATGGGGCCCATTATATATGGAACATCACATGTGGCCCATTATATATGGAACATCATATGGGGCCCATTATATATGGAGCATCATTTGGGGCCTACTATATATGGAGCATCTTATAGGGTCCATTATATATGTAGCATTATATGGGGCCCATTATATATAAAGCATTATATGGGGCTCATTATTCTGTATGGAGCTCTATGTGGTGCCCATAATTGTGTATGAAGCAATATATGGAGCGCATTATACTGTATGGAACAATATATGGGGCTCATTATTCTGCATGGAGCACTATGGGGTGCCCATAATACTGTATGGAGCAATATATGGAGCTCATTATTCTGTATGGAGCACTATGTAGTGCCCATAATACTGTATGGATGACTATACTGTATAGTATGAAGTAAGTGAAATCTTTGGCATTGTACTATACCTATATTTCTCTGCCATATCTGTGCATCATGAATTGTGGTATGTGTTAAAGGGGCCCACTGAGACTCTTTCGCCTGGGGTCCACGAAAACCTGGAGCCGACCCTGCTTCCAGGGGTCTTCCCCATGATGGTCCCATGTCATTTAAGCACTGTTCCCATAGATTTCTGACGTTTTAGACTTACATTGGGCTCATTGCTCGGGTCGAGCACCTGAGCATTTCAATTTGCTTGATCCGAGCAACGAGCACCTGAGTATTTTAGTGCTCGCTCATCACTAATAGCTGCCACTATAATTATATACAAAATAAGAATAAAAAATAAACAATCAAGAGAAGTTAAAAAACATTAGTCAAGCTAGTCACAACACAATGTGATGCTAGTCACTGCTCATAGACTTAGCATGAAGCAGGATAATCAAGACATCTGGGGTCAGTTCCAAGAGGGCTCGTAATAGACAAAGAGAAATTACAAAAGCATAGTCAGGTAATAGTCCAAGGTTAGTGTATCAGGAAGATAGTGGATCCAGTCAAAGAGTTAAGTCAAACAGATGTTCAAAGGTAAATCCAAATATCAAAAAACTGAAAGTTACTTCCAAATAAAACAGGTGTGAACAAGTGCATACTGAGAGTAGTCATCTCCATATATACAGGTGCTTCTCAAAATATTAGAATATCATCAAATAGTAAATTTATTTCAGTTCTTCAATACAAACTCATCTATTATATAGAGTCATTACAAACAGAGTGATCTATTTCATGTGTTTATTTCTGTTAATGTTGTTGATTATGAATTACGAGGGGCATTCATTAAAGATTTCCCCGACCCACTTCTATTTATGTGTCACGATCCACTTTGGGATCTGTGGCAGATTTTGCTTTCTATATTAAAACCTTTTTCCTTTCAGGCCATCGGGGGTTAATGTCAGTCTTTTCCCCTGGTGGCCGCTGGTGTAATTACATTGCTGCTGACTTGTCAGGGGAGGGTGGTGACCACTCCCACTATCCTTTAAAATGTCACGTGTGGCGTCAGCTGACTGTTGGTGATACTTCTGCTTTTGGAGACCAACCATGCTGTAAACAGGATCTTGCTGAGTGCAGTGGTACTTCTGCTGTTTCTCTGATCTGGTGCCTTACTCTGCTGTGCGTTGCATTGCAGCAGAGAAAGCTAAGTGTTTGCTGTTTAGTTGATTTAACCCATAGGTGTCTGTCTTTCCTTTTTGTCATATTGGTGTAATTCACTTTATTCCCTGTCTCACCTCCTGGGGAGGGGTTTGGGGGTTTAGCTCAGGGTAAACAGGAGATAGGGACAGGCCGGTGACTTGGGCCTCACTACCTTCAAATGTACCCCAAGTTAAGGAAAGACAGGGCCTTCCCTTAGCCTTAAGGGCAGTTAATAATAATAATAATCTTTATTTATATAGCGCCAACATA
>VIAB01010648.1:38380-52585 GCA_009801035.1 Oophaga pumilio | reverse complement strand
AACAATGAATGGAGTGCATACATGCAGAGAGGATCAATTCAAAGGTTGAATGATTTGGTTACCATTAAAATATATTTCCACATGCAAGACAGAAAGGGATTGTGTCATTCAGCTGTTTGATTCCAATGAAGGGATTGGAATCAGGGATTGGCAGTTCAGGGGCCCAGGCTCTGCTTCCCCTGTATTCCTATTCTGCCCCATGACATTATCACCAACCAACATTTTTTTTTTTCTCCTTCTCTGGTGAGCCATGGCCCAAATGCAGGCCTTTGCCCAACTGCTTCAGACCCTCACAGATGAGCTTAAGGTGCTGCGGGGTGAGGTGGTGCAGCAGTTACAGCAGTTGGTGGGGTTCTGGGCCTCGGCTCAGATGCAGGTTCAACCAGAACCTAAGATATCTCTCCCTGACAGGTTTTCTGGAGGGAGAAATAAATTTCTGTTTTTTCAGGAGGTCTGTAAATTGTACTTCAGGCTGCGCCCCCGTTCATCAGAGAGTGAGGAACAGCGTGTGGGGATTATTGTCTCCCTTCTTAAGGGTGATCCCCAATCTTGGGCCTTCTCCCTGCCGACCGATTCACCATCTACCGTCTGTGGATGGGTTTTTGTGGCTCTGGCACTGGTGTATGGAGATCCTGATGGCGTCTCTCTGGCGGAATCGCGACTCCGTAAAATCAAGCAGGGGGACCGGCTGGTTGAGGAGTACTGTTCAGAGTTCAGGAGATGGGCCACTGACACACAGTGGAATGATCCTGCCCTTAGGAGTCATTTTGTGCAGGGTCTGTCCCCAAGGTTGCAGGATACTCTGGTGCAGTACGCTGACCCCAGGTCATTGGAGGCCGCAATGTCCCTTGCCATCTGGGTGGATAGACGCCTCAGGGAGAGGCATACACCAAAGCTGCCCCTTGTTCTCCTTGCTAGGGAGGAGGACACAGCTGAGCAGTCGGACGAACCCATGCAGGTGGGAGCAGTTGGTTCCCAAATGGGGTTGCCTGCGGTTTGACGTGGTGTGGGGGCATGTTTTTACTGTGAGGAGACTGGTCATTTCATTGGGGTCTGCCCAGCTCGCACCAAAATACCTGTACCATCCAAGAAGCCACATCTCCCTGGTCGTGTGGAAGAAGGCGACTAGGGAGTGTATATTTCCTCCATTTCTTCCCCTCAGTTTACCCTGTCTGCGAGAGTGGTGATTGGCGGGGTAACTAAGGGAATAACGGTGCTTGTGGACAGTGAAGTAGAAGTCAATATGGTGAATGCTCACTTTGTCCGGACCCATGGCCTGATGTGTAGGATGCTAGCAAAACCACTAGGCGTCCAGACCTTTGACTCTGTCCCACTCAGCCAGGGGAGTGGGACCCAGGTCGTGCATGATATATGCCTGCGTATAGGGACTCGTCATGAAGAGTCCCTCTCATGCTACATCTTGGAGGGTATGCTAATACCCATCGTTTTAGGCCTCCCTTGGTTGAGAAAACACAACCCAGTCATAGATTGGCGTTCCAGGGAAGTAGTCAGCTGGGGTCAGTCGTATGAGGGCTGCTGCCCAGGAGCTACTGTCTCTGCCGTCTTTCTGCAACCTTCACCTTATTCTCCAGTGGAGGCAGCAGAGGTGCTGCCAAGGAGTAGGGGCAAGTCCAACCTTCACCACTAGCCAACCCTGAGAGTCGGAGCCCTCTTGGGAGGGGTCAGGGGAGGGTGGTGGTTTCCTCTGAGAATTGTGTGTGTGGTGACACAGGGGGACGCCCCTGTTGTCAGATCCTCAACGAGTTCACTATTTTGTGGCAAACGTGTGTGTGGCAAAAAACATTCAGGTCTGGACCTGTGTGTGAACGAGTATGTATAGGTGTCAACCAAAAACATCCGGTGGAAGTGTTCTGCTGAAGTCTGGAGTTCTCTGGTGATTGGTATCGGGTATTGGCCATTCTGGTGTAATTCACTTTATTCCTTGTCTCACCTCCTGGGGAGGGGGTTGGGGGTTTAGCTCAGGGCTAAACAGGAGATAAGGACAGGTCGGTGACTTGGGCGTCACTACCTTCAAGTGTACCCCCAAGTTAAGGAAAGACAGGGCCTTCCCTTAGCCTTAGGGGAAGTTCAGGGGCCCAGGTTCCGCGTCCTCTGTATTCCTACTCTGCCCCGTGACATTATCACAGGATGCTGAAACTGCACATGTGCCACTTCTCTTTAACATATTTATTAATGACCTTATAGGGGGCATACAGAGTAGTATTTCAATATTTGCAGATGACACAACGCTGCAGGGTAATCAATACAGAGGAGTACAATTTTATATTACAGGAGGATTTAAGTAAACTAGAAGCTTGGGCTGATAAATGGAAATGCGCTTTAATGGGGATAAATGTAAGGTCATGCACTTGGGTAGAACAAACAAGATGTATAATTATGTGCTTAATTGTAAAACACTGACCAAAACTGTCACTGAAAAAGACCTGGGTGGTTGGGTGAATGACAAACTCACATTTAGTGGCTAGTGTCAGGCAGCTGCTGCAAAGGCAAATAAAATAATGGGATGCATTAAAAGAGGCATAGATGCTCATGAGGAGAACATAATTTTACTTCTATACAAGTCACTAGTGCGACCACATACTGTATACAGTTCTGGTCTCCGGTGTATAAGAAGGACATAGCTGAACTGGAGCGGGTGCAGAGAAGAGCGACCAAGGTTATTAGAGAACTGGGGGGTCTGCAATACCAAGACAGGTTATTACACTTGGGGTTATTTAGTTTGGAAAAACGAAGGCTTAGGGGTGATCTTATTACAATGTATAAATATATGAGGGGACAGTACAAAGACCTTTCTAATGATCTTTTTACTCTTAGACCTGTTACGGGGACAAGGGGGCATCCTCTACGTCTGGAGGAAAGAAGGTTTAGCCATAATCACAGATGCAGATTCTTTACTGTAAGAGCAGTGAGACTATGGAACTCTCTGCCGTATGATGTTGTAATAAGTGATTCCTTACTAAAATTTAAGAAGGGACTGGATGCCTTTCTTGAAAAGTATAATATTACAGGCTATATTCACTAGTTTCCTAGATATTGCGTTGACCCAGGGAGCTAGTCTGATTGCCGTATGTGAGGTTGGGAAGGAATTTTTTTCCCCAATGTGAAGCTTACTGTTTGCCACATGGGTTTTTTTTGCCTTCCTCTGGATCAACATGTTAGGGCAGGTTAGGATAGGATATGGGTTGAACTAGATGGACTTAAAGTCTTCCTTCAACCTTAATAACTATGTTACTATGTAATGATATAAGTCTCTATAGGTTACGTGCCAATTTACAACTCAGAACTGATAACGATCTTGATTTTAAAGGTGCTTAAGTGGTGTGACAATTGATAATGGACCCAGTGGATTACAGAGCAGTCATCAAGTTCCTTTACTTGAAAGGCCTCACACCAGTACCATAGCTACAGGGGGGCAGAGGGGTGATTGCCCCAGGCCCCGTGCTCTGAGGGGCCCCACCCGGAACTACGCTACTGTATCTGTATCGGTGTGCACATTGCGCCGATACAGTAACATTCTGCGGCAGAGCAAGGAGAATCGATCTCCCTGCTCTGCCACCCAGCTGCTATGGGGCCCCTAAGCAGGCGGTGGGGGGCCCGGTGCCAGCAGTGGGCCCCCGCCCATCATCGCAGGGTCAACTGTATTGGCATCTAGTTGATATAGCTGACCGCATTGATGAGAGGAGTGTTACATTCCCTCTCCCATCATCCCCCTCTCAGTGTCTAATGTCACCGACGCCAACACTGACAGTGGGTGCGATGACATCGCCACTCAGCACCCGCAGTCCGGAGATGAGCGGGAGGTATTTATTATTTTTTAATGGGGCTGCATTATAAAACAGAGGTTGCCTATGGGGGTGCATTATACTACAGAGGCTGTCTATGGGGGTGCATTATAATACAGAGGCTGCCTATAGGGGTGCATTATAATACAGAGGCTGCCTACGGGGGTGCATTATAATACAGAGGCTGCCTATGGGGGTGCATTATAATACAGAGGCTGCATATGGGGGTGCATTATAATATAGAATCTGCCAATGGGGAGTGCATTATAATACAGAGGCTGTCTATGGGGGTTTATTATAATATAGAGGCTGCCTATGGGGAGTGAATTATATTATAGACTGTGCCTATGGGGAGTGCATTATACTATATTGAGGACTATCTGGTGTATTATGCTATATGGAAGATATCTAGGGGGCCATCATACAGTGTGGAGATTATAGTGATGGGGCCATCATACAGTGTTGGAGCCATTAAATAGTTTGGGGGGTGTTAAGGGGTAAGTATATATACAGTGAGGGGGCATTATACTGTGTATAAGAGAGCATTTAGATTGTGAACCCAATTGGGGATAGTGCCATTAATGTCTGTAAAGCGTTATGAAATTAATGGCGCTATATAAATGAGCAAAATAAATAAATAAATCATTCTGTGTATAGGGGAGCTGTACAGGGGGAGACTCAGGACATTATTAAATGTAAAGTGGGCACTTATTGTTATAGGGGAACTCAGGTTACTGTGACTGTCAAAGGGGCACACACAGGGCAATATTACTTTTTAAGGGACAAAATGTGGGCACTGTTTTCTAGGGCACATGCACCCAGCATTACTATATTATGGAGGGATGCTTTAGATTTTAGAGAGTACAGAGAACCACACAGTAGGTGCAGTAATAGGGACACATACGGCAGCAGCGGCTCAGTATTGGGGTATAAGCAGGATAAGTAGTTTGTGCAGGTTGGGAATAGTCCCATTGGGAACAGTGCTGAAAATGTGAGAAGAGAAAGGTGTCTTTGTTGTAATCTCTGCTGTCGAGTCCTGGCTAGAAAAGTTGTCATGTCGGTCTGGGCCAGATGGAAAAGACGTGACTCCATCAGAAAGAACGTCAGCGGTAAGTCATTATCTATAACTGTGCTGTAATCACTTATATGTTCCATAGGACTGGTATCTATCACTGACCATATGGCCGTAATATCAATATTGGTCTTTATATAGATTATTTTCAGCAACAGTGCAGTCATCTGCTGAGGCTCTCCTCCACTAATAGGGTGTGTCACCCAGTTGTAATCAAGGTTACCTGGTTAGTGGACCACTCAGAAGTTTCGCCCCCCCCCAAACCAAAACCCTAGCTACACCTCTGCCGCACACCAAAGGAGACGTTCGATGAGATGAAAGAGGTTTATGGTGATGATTCCCCATCATATGATATAGTCAAGAACTGGCATCGGTAATTCAAATGTGGTCAGACTTTGGTGAAAACAGCTATAATTCCTGAGTGACCCCACTCTGCTATTAGTCAACACACCATCCAGCCAGTGGAGGTCGCTATTTTGGAAAATCGCCGTGTAACCATTCGCCACCTAGCCCAAAATGTCAAGATTAGTGTGGGGTCCGTGGAAAAAATTATCCAAAACCATCTTCACATGCATAAGGTATCCGCTCCCTGGGATCCCCAGAACAAGTCGAATGCTCTCAAGCTCTATTGATGATGTGCCATGGAAACCAGGAGGACTTTTTCAACAGACTGATCACACAGGATGAAAGCTGGGTCCATCACTATGATTCGCAATGGAAGCATCATGACTCACTGCCTCCAAAGAAGGCACGTGCCCAACCGTCGACAGGCAAGGTCAGGCTCACAGTATTTTGGGACCAGCACGGAGTAGTATTGATGGATTTCCTAGCAAAGGGTACCATGATCACTAGGTCATTTTATGCTTCACTGCTGCGGGAATTGTGCGAGGCCATCAAAGCCAAGAAACGAGGCAAGCTCACCAAAGGTGTCCGCATTCTGTAAGACAATACACCAGTTCACAACTGACATGTTGCCTAAATGGAAGCATGCTCCTGTGGCTTTGAAATTCTACCGCATTCCCCTTATTCACCCGACCTCGCACCATCGGACTTCCACCTCTTTCCAACAATGAAGTTATTTTTGAAGGGTAAGCATTTTCAAGTAGATGAGACTCTGACTTACGACAACGTGGCTTTCTTTTTCTCATTAATGTACACTCTGCACCCCATCTTGGCTGAAAAAAACAAAAATGTAGAAATTTTTGCAAATGTATTAAAAAAATAGCAAGTACATGCTAGAAATAGACCGCAATACATCCAAATATGACCAAGGGACAATGATTAGCTGTAACAGAAATATTGTCATACAGAATAATACAAATCATGAAACAAAATATATATGTGTGTGTGAAAGTAGAGAACACGTATGATGCCAAATACACACAGCAAACCCAAAATGACAATTGCCCGTTCCCAATTGTAACAGACCTAGTTTTTCCACGTGTTTGCTTCACGTGGCTCTACGCCTGGGGGGTGTGGGTGTATTGTCAGGTTTTACATGTATTTTTAAATGTTTTTAGATGTTTGTTGTGTCCTGGCTGTAATAAAGATTTCCATTTTTTCATTATGTGGATGTGCACACTATTTTTGGTTTGGTCTTTTCTCTTTATATTGCATGTTGGTTATCCAGACTAGGTGATGCACCCCGTGATTATGGTTTGGGTTTATTAGTTTTTATCAGTGGTGCGCCCTCTGCACTATTTTCTGATATTTAATGCCTATCTGAGACACACAAAGGTGTATGGCACCCAGAGTAAGCTGACGCGAAACACGTGTTGGGGCTGGTGGCGTGGCATCACTCACATCTGATTATAGGTAAGAGCCTTTCCAGACACAGTGTGGTGGGTTTACATTAGATCCAATACTAAGCAAAGGCTTACAAAGACGCAGCTTTGCTCTCCCCCCCACTCTATCTTAGCGATTTGTAAGTTTACATACGCACTATGCACTTTTCTATTGAGTCAAATTCCCTCAGGCGTAGCCAGTGATATACATGCCGTTATCTACCTGATCTTTGCTCTAATTGACTCTGGAACTGATTTACCTGTTGTTTATATATATGTATAATAATAATGTATGTTTTTCTGTGAGTTCAATAAATTTTTATTTTTTATATACCATACCTTTTGGACATTTACTCCGTGTTTTCAGTATACAATTCAGTTTGGAGTGTCCTCTTCTTGCCCCATACTAGGTCCCCCTATACAGGAACTGGGTCCTGTTACTGGCCATAAGTTATGTTTTCTGTTCTGGTCATTATGCTACTTAAAGTGAACCTGTCAGCAGGATTGGCTCAATAAACTGCAGACAGTGTCAGGTTGGCGCCGTTATACAGATTTAAATTATACCTGGGGTGAAGAATTTCGTCTTGTGGTTGTTGTTTAATCTTTATTTGTAGTTTTCAGTTAATGAGAATATTGTGCTCTGGGGAGGCCTGTGGGGGGGTCTTTATGTGGTTCTTTGTTTACATATGCATCTGTATGGGCTTATGACAGGTCACTGATCCTTCACTGACCTGCTCCCTATTTTACATACTGAATATAGTACTGTGGGGTTACAAAAAAAATTATTTTAATCAAAATGGCGCCGGAGGTCGCACCTGGGTAGTAGCATCTATCGCGTTCCTATGACCTACAAATGCAAGTTGCCTCTACAGAAAAAAAGAGGACTTGAACTCTATAGCACCACCTGTTGGAAATAGCGATCCTACAAGTCACAATCAACCCTTTAACAAGTCTTGTAATATGACTTATGATAAACGCCAAATCAGTATCTCAATTTACAGACACGGTGTTTCGGGCTATTGGCCCTCGTCAGTGCAAAGTATGAGAACTGATTTGGCTAGGTGAGAGGCTCTGAACTGGGGTCTAAGGGGTAAGGTTTCTCCTTGTGGAAAGTGACATACCAGCTCTGGCGTGTCAAGGTAAGGAGGCGTATTCGCCGTGCAATGCTCCTCTGGGAAATTTAATATGCTATATGCCTCTTCAGAAAAAAAGAGGACTTGAACTCTATAGCGCCACTTGTTAGAAGTAGCAATCCTACAAGTCACAATCAACCCTTTAATGAGTCTTGTAATACGACATAGGATAGAAGCTGAATCAGTATCTCAATTTGCAGACACGGTGTTTCAGGCTATTGGACCTCGTCAGTGCAAAGTATGAGAACTGATATGGCTAGGTGAAAGGCTCTGGACTGGGGTCTAAGGGTTAAGGTTTCTCCTTGTGGAGAGTGACATACCAGCTCTGGCGTGTCAAGGTAAGGAGACTTATTCACCGAGCAATGCTCCTCTGGGAAATGTTATATGCAAATTGCCTCTTTAGAAAAAAAGAGGACTTGAACTCTATAGCGCCACCTGTTGGAAATAGCGATCCTACAAGTCACAATCAACCCTTTAACGAGTCTTGTAATATGACTTAGTATGAAAGCCAAATCCTACAAAACCATCCACAACCTGTCCCCTCCCTATATCTCCGATTTAATCTCCCATTATCTTCCCTCACATAATCTTCGATCCTCCCAAGACCTCCTACTCTCCTCCACATTTATTCGTTCCTTACACAACCGCCTCCAAGATTTCTCCCGAATATCTCCCATCCTCTGGAACCTGAAAACCCATCTCTTCAGGAAAGCTTACAGTCTGCAATAACCATTCTACCGCCTCACCACCACCTGAGCTGCTGCACCCCCGACCTTCTGTCTCTTCCCCATTATCCCATAAAATGTAAGTCCGCAAGGACAGGGTCCTCTCTCCTCTGTACCAGTCTGTCATCGTAAATTTGTTTACTGTAAACGATATCTATAACTTTGTATGTAACCCCTTCTCATGTACAGCACCATGGAATTAATGGTGCTACATATATAAAAAAAGAATAATAATAATAATAATACAGATGCTGCTGCGCAGGCGACGCTGCTTTTGCCATTTTGATTAAGATAACTTTTTTTTAACCCCATGAGAGTATAGGATAAAAGCATAAATGCATATAGCCCTATTAGGCATGTATCATGTTACAGCGCAGGCACCATTTTGATGAAGTTAAATTTTTTTTTTGTAACCCCAAATTAGTATATTCAGTGTGTACATAGGAGGCAGGTCAGTGAAGGATCGGTGACCTATCAAAAGCCCATAAGGATGCATATGTAAGCAGAGCACTACATAAAGCCATCGACAAACCGCACCAGAGCATCAGAATCTCAGTAACTGAAGTCTTAAAATACAGATTAAACAACAACCACAAGACGGATTTCATCAACCAAGGTATCATTTTAATCAGTATAACGGTGCCGACCTGACACTGTCTGTAGTTTACTGTGCACAATCCTGCTGACAAGTTCTCTTTAAGGGTGGTCATCTCAAAGAGGTTTCACTGTATGTGATATTATGTGTATAATGAAAAAATAGTAAAACAACTAACATTATTCTTGGTCTTCCCATTCTGGCATCTGCTTATTGAACTTTTGTTGAACCGTCAACTGCTACTTAATTTTATAACGTTTCCTTTCAAGCCGTCCTCCCAACAACTGTAGAATCTAATTGCGCTTTAATTCAATTATTCATGCAATTCTATGACAAGGTTTCGCTTTGGTGCCTTAAAAGTCAACTTGACTGGTGTTTTAATAGGCAGCATTTGGTGACGATAAACCTAAATTAACAAATTTGTAACTTTAATAGACGCCAGACACCTGAATGCTACACTGCTGCCTTTGAAAAGGAATAACATGTTTGTGACTTATCTAAGTCACTTAGCAACAGAGATCTACAGAACGCATTGGTACACATTTTGTTTACTCACTCAAAAATCTCAAATGATCATCATATTTTTCTATAAAAGTATAGGAGAAATGAAAGAATAATAATATTGAGGTCTTTTGTTCCATGCACAATATACTAAGTGCTTCATAGGTGTAACACTGAGAAACTCTCTGTAAAGTACCCCAAGCGCCTGTATGTCAGGAGCCATCATAACAATTGTATTAACAGCACAAAGGAAATTCAGACAATTGTGCTTTGTATTTGTATTCTGAGCTCATGGATCTTCATTAGCGTTTTGGTTCGCTTCCACATAGCTGTCCAGAATCTAATCTATTATTATGAACGCTCAACAAAGACCTGACGGATAATAATATTTAATAAACAACTGTTAATAGAGGAAGCCAAAAACTAATATCATTGTGTAAAAACTGGGCAGCAGCTGAGATAGGTAGACGGGATTAAACAATCAGGATCTTTCTGCGGAAAATAAAGTAACAAAGAAGAAACAGAATAACTGTGATGGGACTCGAGATACAGGATAATAAGTTAGGATAATAATGTAATGGAGAGGAATTTTGTAACATTCGCAACTATTTATATTCCTCTAAAATAAAAAAAATATATAGAAATAGAAGTCTTGGCTTGTGAAGTCTCATAATATTAGATTTAGCCATTTTGGCATACAGAGAAGCTTATTGTTACAGCTATGAACAGATGTAATGCACAATAGTTTCATATAAATTAACAATAAAGACAATTCTTTAGCAGGCTATTGAATGAAGGTGCAAAAATTGTCAGTAGGAAGCGTATAAAGGAAAATGGGCTCTTGACTTGGGATAAGATGTTCTGTTCACACTCGTAGTGATCACATCAACCTTGATTTTATTGAGTATACAATATCTGGGTTACTTGGTCTACAAGTACCCTATGTTTTAACATGTTATACCTTTCTTTTCAAATGCATGTTTTACATGAAAATAATTACACAGAAAATGATTTTATAATTTATTTTTTAATTACTTTCAAATTGCAGTCCTTTGGCCTGCTGTGTTCTCTTCCTGACAGTCAGCAGCCACATGCTGGGACTGTATATGTTCAGGGTCACACAATTATCTGCAGATTCCTATCCACTTAATTAATAATTCCCCAAATTTTAATCAGCACTTTCTAAATCTATCCCAATTCAAACAAAATATCTGGAAAACTCATCTGTCAGCAGCACACTGGTAATAAGAATGATGGAGAGAAACATGCACGCAAGTATTTCATGTGGATGGTCCTTTTCTGCTTCTTTTCAAAAAGTGGCTTCCTCATGCTGCTAGACACCCACAAGGAAAAGGATGCAAGTGGTGTGAGCAAAACAAAGGTCACTGGAGGGTGTCTCTCAATACAAAATGACTGTTCAAACCAAGCACAGGCAATTGGTGCACCCTTAGAGTATCCAAGCAATTCAGTGCACCTTCCGGCCTAATAGCTTTACAGGAGCCAGAGGAGAATGAAGGTAGATGCAAAACAAGTGGGAAGATGCCTTAAACGGCTCACCACACCAAGGGTGCAACTGAACACTTGTACTTGGTTTGAGCAGTTACTGACAAACTAAAAACTTAAAACTAATTAACCCCTTTACCCCGAAGCCTGTTTTCACTTTCCTGACAAGGCAAATTTTTTCAATTCTGACCACTGTCACTTTATGAGGTAATAACTCTGGAACGCTTCCATGGATCCTGGTGATTCTGAGACTGTGTTTTTTTTGTGACATATTGTACTTCATGATAGTGACATGGCTACATGGCTGATAGTGTCACTAAATCTGTCACATATGTGAGGTATATATAAAGTTATCTAGGGTAGTAGAGGTAACCGTACAGTGCTAGTGACCCCCTGACGAAGGTGGATTGCCGAAACGTGCGTTGGGGTGGACGCCATCCAGGAGAGGGAGCTTTACTTTCAATTGTAAGTCCACTTTCTACTACTAATTCTGTAATATTTGTTTAATAACCTGATGGGCTATTTTTTTCTGGATGCTGCCATTTGATGTGCTCACTAGTAGTATGGCTGTATGCACCAGCATCTCGGTTTGGTAGGTATACTTAATACAGCTATTTTACATTTACACTGTACAGTTACATCGACTACCTTAGATAACTTTTTATATACCTCACATATATGACAGATTTAGTGCCATTGTCAGTCATGTAGTTTCAATCACATAGATTTACCAGGCACTAACATTATATTTCCATTTTCTCCCTCCTAACTACTGTCTTTTCAACATCTGGGTGTGCGGCCCTGCTTTTATTAGTCTTTTTAATCTTTTCCATTAACATTGTTTTGTGCTCTTTTATTGTCACCTGATGTAATAAAATATAATTTATTATGGTTCACTATATTGTGTATATGAACTTTATAGTTGTTTTTTTCCAGCAGGTGAAGGATTGGTTTTATTTGTTTCTTCACCGTTTCTCGAGCAGTATAAATGATTAGGCGACTTTATTCTTCGGGTCAGTGCGATTACAGCGATACCAGATTTATATCAGGTGTTTTACGTTTGGCTGTTGTCACACTAAAAGACGCTTTTTATTGCAAAAACTACTTTTCGCATCCCCATATTTAAACAGTAATATTTTTTTCTATATTTCATCCGACAGAGTCATGTTATGGCTTCGTTTTTGCGGGACGAGTTGACGTTTTTATTGGAGTGATTATTAGTATGATTTTCGGGCACATGGCATTTTTTGACCACTATTCTGATTTTTGGGAGGCAGAATGAACAAAAACCAGCAATTCAGGAATTGTTTTTTGGAGTTTTTTTCATACAGATCCGCGTGTGGTAAAATTGGTAAGGCAACTTTTATTCTTCGGGTCAGTACGATTACAGTGATACCACATTTATATTTTTTTATGTTTTGGTGCTTTTACACAATAAAAACTATTTTATGGAAAAAATCATTATTTTTGCATCGCTTTATTCTGAGAGCTGTAACCTTTATATTTTTCCACTGATGGAGCTGTATGGAGGCTTTTAATTGTGGAACAAGATGATGTTGTTAGCAGTACCATTTTTATTTACATTCTTTTTTTTCAGTTTTTGTTCTGCGCTATAATGATAAAGCATAATGTTTTTGTCTCACTTTTATTTATTTATTATATAGTGTTCATTGAAAGGGTTAGCTTGCATGACAGTTTTAAAGGTGGGATCGTTCCGGATAAGTCAATACCAAATATGTGTATTTTTTTTTTATATAAAAAAACCTATTTATTGGATTAATATTTTTTCCTTCTTTATTTGGGGATTTTTTAAAAAATATTTTTAATAACTTTTTTTTTTACGTTGTCCCACAATGGGACATCATCCTTATTCTGACAGATCGCTGATCTGATTCTCTGCAATGCTTCTGCACTGCAGGGTATCAGAGCAGCGTCTGACAGGCAGGGAGGAGGCCTGTCAACACTTGCTCTTAGCAGGTGCTCACATGCCAACTTCAATGAAGGACCTTAAAGGACCCTGCGACCATCTTGCGGCCCGGAGTCATCATAGAGACGCTGTGCGATCACGTTGTGCCGATGGGAGAAGGCAGGGAGCTCAATCCCTCTACGATGCTCCTCGATGTCGTTATCACTATTGACAGGGTCGGCAGAGGGGCTAAATGTCCGTGATCGGTGCTAGCACTGATCGTGGGTGTTGCTGCAGGGTGTCAGCTCTCACACTGAGCTGACACCTGCACCTGATCGAAGTGGCACTTAGGATGAGCCAGCACAATTGAGAAGAAATATATATATAGCGGTTTGCGGGAACGCAGCTCCCACGGTGCCAAATAAATATACGGCGCATGTCAGGTAGGGGTTAGAAAAGCAATAATGCCAACAATAAACTGTCATGCCAGAATAAGGACCCAGGCTCAAAAAGACTACCATAGACAGACTTGGCGCGAGCACATCCATCTGGCAAATTCCCAAGGAACCTCAGCCTTCATCCTTTCTTTAAGCATTATACAAAGATCTGGTTTTACAACGCGGTACACTGGATTGCTTCCATGGAAGAGCTGCTGGCCAGAAGAGTAAGCCAGATGCAAGAGGGGTAATCACACAGGGTCATTACCAAGAGGTCACATCAACAACAAAATCAGAAAGCAAGATGATCAAAATACAATACAAGGGCAGAGAACAGTAAATACAAAATAGCACAGGAGGAGAAATGTATCAGAGTGACCAGGTTGTAGCAGAACTGAATAACTATCAGCTACAGACTGTCTGCTGGGGTTTACATAGTAAGGAGCCCCAACCATGGCTGCAAGCAGAGAGCTAATTACATACCAGCTCACTACAGCAAAACACAGATGGACAGGAAAGTGATAACTAGTCTCAGCAATCTAAAAACTAAACTGACACATGCTGTTGACATACAGTAGTAACCATAGTTTATGTGCAGTGCCACCAAGAGACAAGGGCAGCAGTATATTCAGACATAGACGTGACACAAACTGGGGATAATAAGCAATACTATGAAATATTCCTCCAAAAAATCATAATAACTGTTGGAATAATGCATAATGATTTGTATGTATTGCAACAACTAC
>VIAB01010645.1:69153-79966 GCA_009801035.1 Oophaga pumilio | reverse complement strand
CTGGTGTGACAGTGTGCACAGCACTCTGAGACCAGCGATCTCACTGGCACTGCTGCAGGCTTTCTCAGCGAGTGCTCTCAGCAGGCACTGAGGAAGCCGCCTCCATTACAAGACCTGGAAGGACCACGCGGCCATCTTAGATCCGGGGTCCTGCAGGGCGGAGGGTCCCTCAGAACAGCGCGACACATCGCGCTGTTCTGAGGTTCTCAGAGGAGCACGCAGGGAGCCCCCTCCCTGTGCTATGCTTCCCTTTATCGCTGGAACACTGCAATCATCTTTGATCGCAGTGTGCCAGGCGTTACTGTGCACATAGTGTCGGGTGTCAGCTGTGATAACCAGCTGACACCCGGCAGCAATCAGCTGCGCTCCCCCCAGGAGCGCAGTTGATCGCATGTGACGTACTATTCCATCCTTGGGAATTAGGTCCAGGATCATATGGATGGAATAGTACATCTGATGGGATAAAGGGGTTAATAGCATATTGGTTTTGTGTTCTGTTTCCCTAAAAACTGTGGAAACATGTATTTGATTTTTGATTAATAGTAACATTATTTTGTAATCTTGATTGACATGATTGCACTGGTAATTATGATCATCATTATTATGCAAATGTGATTGACATGAATTTGATGTGTTTGCTAACTGGTGTTTGATATTCTGGAGTTATGATTTATTTCAGCTTATAAGTCCATACAAATATGCTATAAATATATGTTGATTAGTAGTTATCATCTAGAATAGAAATATTTGTTTGCTACAGTAGAAAATTGTCAAAGGTCATTCTGGGCACAGTAAATTGGACCAACAAACCTACAGTAATTTTGTTTTATTCGAGAGGTGGAGAAAAAAAGCCACCAGGACAAGGACTGTGAATACATCATGGACTGAGTTATCTTGGACAAGTTAATCTATCTAATCTATCTAGAAAGAAAGAACAAAACAAGAAAGAACGGAGAGATAGAAAAATAAAGAAAGCGGAAAGAGAAAAAGAGGGGGAAGAAAGAACAGAGGAAGAACAGAGAGAAGGAAAGAACGGAGAGAGAAGGAAAGAACAGAGAGAAAGAACGAATAGAGAGAAAGAACAGAGAAAAAAAGAAAGAACAAAGAGAAAGAAAGAACAGAGAGAAAGAAAGAACAGAAAGAAATAACAGAGAAAAAAGAACAGAGAGAAAGAAAGAATAGAGAAAGAAAGAAAGAATAGAGAAAGAAAGAATAGAGAAAGAAAGAAAGAAAGAATAGAGAAAGATAAAGAACAGAGAAAGAAAGAACAGAGAGAAAAAGAACAGAGAAAGAAAGAACAGAGAAAGAAAAAGAACAGAGAGAAAGAAAACAGAGAGAAAAAGAACAGAGAGAAAGAAAGAACAGAGAGAAAGAAAGAACAGAGAAAAAAAAGAACAGAGAGAAAGAAAGAATAGAGAAAGAAAAAACAGAGAGAAAGAAAGAATAGAGAAAGAAAAAACAGAGAGAAAGAAAGAATAGAGAAAGAAAAAGAACAGAGAGAGAAAGAAAACAGAGAAAAAGAACAGAGAGAGAAAGAACAGAGAGAAAGAAAGAACAGAGAGAAAGAAAGAACAGAGAGAAAGAAAGAACAGAGAGAAAGAAAGAACACAGAAAGAAAGAACAGAGAGAGAAAAAGAAAGAACAGAGAAAGCATAGAGAAAGAAAAAGAACAGAGAGAGAAAGAAAGAAAGAACAGAGAGAAAGAACAGAGAAAGAAAGAAAGAAAGAACAGAGAGAAAGAAAGAACAGAGAGAGAAAGAAAGAACAGAGAAAAAAAAGGAGAGAAAGAAAGAATAGAGAAAGAAAAAGGAGAAAGAAAGAACAGAGAGAAAAAGAACAGAGAAAGAAAGAAAGAACAGAGAAAGAAAGAACAGAGAGAAAGAAAGAAAGAACAGAGAGAGAAAGAAAGAACAGAGAGAAAGAAAGAACAGAGAAAGAAAGAACAGAAAGAAAAAGAACAGAGAAAGAAAGAACAGAGAAAGAAAGAACAGAGAAAGAAAGAATAGAGAAAGAAAAAGAACAGAGAAACAGAGAGAAAAAGAACAGAAAGAAAGAAAGGAGAGCGAAAGAAAGGAGAGAGAGAGAAAGAAAGAATAGAGACAGAAAGAAAGAACAGAGAGAAAAAGAACAGAGAAAGAAAGAAACAGAGAAAGAAAGAACAGAGAGAAAGAACAGAAAGAAAGAAAGGAGAGAGAAAGAAAGAACAGAGAGAGAAAGAACAGAAAGAAAGAAAGGAGAGAGAAAGAAAGAACAGAGAGAAAGAAAGAACAGAGAGAAAAAGAACAGAGAAAGAAAGAACAGAGAAAGAAAGAACAGAGAGAGAAAGAACAGAAAGAAAGGAGAGAGAAAGAAAGAACAGATGGAGAGAGAAAGAAAGAACAGAGAGAAAGAACAGAGAGATAGAAAGAACAGAGAGATAGAAAGAACAGAGAGATAGAAAGAACAGAGAGATAGAAAGAACAGAGAGATAGAAAGAACAGAGAGATAGAAAGAACAGAGAGATAGAAAGAACAGAGAGAGAAAGAACAGAGAGAGAAAGAACAGGCTGTTATGTTTCGGTAGCTGAGGAGGACAGGAACAACAGCAGGGCAGCCGAACACCTGAGATGTTGGTAACTTATGGGTTGCAGATTCCTAAACTAACGACACAACTAGAGGTAGCCGTGGAGTGTTCCTACGTTGATCCTAGACGCCTCATCACAGCCTGAGAGATAACTACACCTAAAGGCAGAAAGATGAAAGCTATCTGCCCCGGAGCAGATCCCCAAAGAAAATAGGAAGCCCCCAAACATATAATGGCGGTTAGACAAGATGAAAATACAAACATAGGCAGAAAATAGACTGAGCAAACGCTGGGGCCACAAGCTGACTAAATAGGATAGGACAGGAGAGATTACTTTCTGCAACCCAGAAAACCCTACAAAAATCCAACAATTCTGATTACAAAAATACTGAGATCACACGATCTCGCAACCTACTAAATCAGATCTCAGTGTGAACAAAAACCAAGCCGCAGCCGCTGAAAAAACATCTCCTCCCAAAATTAACTAATTTCCAGTCAGCTTCTAATACATAACTTCCGATTGAACGTCAAGTGCGAGTTTTAAAGTGCTCCTCAGGGCTCCGGTGTGTACTCCTGTGTCTACGGGAAAAGTAAGCTCCCATCCAGGACAGCAGGGCAAACTCAAAATCGGGACTGTCCCTCTGGATCCGGGACGGTTGGGAAGTATTAATTTTCCCCACTATACACCTTGTACACACTCGGCTCCGCACATCTCGTACACACACGGCTCCGCTCCGCACACCTCGTACACACACGGCTCCGCTCCGCACACCTCGTACACACACGGCTCCGCTCCGCACACCTCGTACACACATGGCTCCGCTCCAAACACCTCGTACACACGGCTTTGCTACATCCACCCTGTAAATCCCACACAGAAATTCTGTGTGGGGGTCAGGAGGGGTGGATATAGCAGTCATAAAATAAAAAATTGGGGGCTAAAAGAATTATTTTTCTGGGGAAAATTTTTTTTCCCATAGCCGGGCATTATAAACTTTAGTGAAACATTTGGAGGTTTAAAGTTCTCACCACATATCTAGATAAGTTCCTTGGGGGGTCTTGTTTCCAAAAAGGGGAACATTGCGGGGTTTCCAATGTTTAGGCACATCATGGGCTCTCCAAATGCGACATGGCGGCCGATCTCCATTACAGCCAATTTTGGTTTGAAAAGGTCAAACGGCGCTCCTTCCCTTCCGAGCTCCCAAACAATGGTTCCCCCCACATATCGGGTATCAGAGTACTCAGGACAAATTGCACAACAACTTTTGGGGTCCAATTTCTCCTGTTACCCTTGGGAAAATAAAAATTTTGGATGTGAAGTAATTTTTTTGTGAAAAAAAGTGACCGTAAATTTTTTTTTTTTAACATTCCAAAAATTCCTGTTAAGCACCAGAAGGGTTAATAAACTTCTTGAGTATGGTTTTAAGCACCTCGAGAGGTAGTTTTTAGAATGGTGTCAAATTTGGGTATTTTCTATCATATAGACCCCGCAATGACTTGAAATGTGATGTGGTCTAAAAAAAAAAAAAAAAAAAAAAGTGTAAAGATTAGAAATCACCGTTTAACTTTTAACCCTTATAACTTCCTAACAAAAAAAAATTTGCTGATGTAAAGTAAACGTGGGAAATGTTACTTAAGTTTTTTGTGTGACATATCTGTGTGATTTAAAGGTATGAAAATTCAAAGCTGAAAAATTGCAAAATTTTCAAAATTGTAACCAAATTTCCATTTTTTTCACAAATAAACGCAAATCATATCAAATAAATTGTACCACTATCATGACATACAATGTCAAGAGAAAACAATATCAGAATCACCGGGATCCATGAAAGCGTTCGAGTTATTACATCATAAAAGGACAGCTGTCAGAATTGTAAAAATTGGCCCGTCATTAACATGCAAACCACCCTTGGGGGTAAAGGGGTTAAAGTAAAACATTACAATTACTTGTACAATGTACATACATAAGTTTTTCATATAACTAATATTTTTGCACTGTGAATTACTACATACAAGTATCCAAACTATTGGTACCATAGTTATTATAATAGGTTAAATTCTACATTACCCAGTACATCAATGGATTAAAGATTCACAGGCGTTAGGCTGGTTTCACATTTGCGGTTCTGTCCGCAGCGTTTATGCCACATACTTCTGCATGCGTTGTGTTTTCCTATCTTTAACATTGGGGACGCAGGTACATGCGATTGGATGCTTTTTGCCGCGTTTGACGATGCATGTGTCGTTTTGTCGTCTGCGCGCGGTAAATGCAACATGTTGCAATTTTGGAGGCGTCAATTTGCCGCCTAGAAATGCATGCGGTTGTTTGCGGAAGGAATGCGTCGAAACAATGCATTTCAGTCTATGAGAACGAATGCATTCACAAGCACAAGCGTTTGTTTGCGTTTATGAATGCATGTGTTTTTCAGAGTAAACCTGTCTAGACACTAATTAGCCACTCCCCACCCACAAAGTGTGTCTCTCCCGTCCCATGCCTCCAATCACATCCCTGACCCCACTAGTTTAATAGCCCCTTCTCCTGCAACCCTTGCATCTTCTTTATCCAGCCAGGCGGCACAGCTCGACACCCCCCAGTTCCGTCACTCTACCCCAAGCCACCGCAGTTAATTTTTTATTTGTGTAAATAAATTTAGTTTTTTTTTGCCCCAATACTGTTTGGTTCTTTGTGTATTTTGCCGCCGGCAACATACACCGTGCGCCAACTACACACACAGCGACGTACACTTTGTGTTTTTGACACCTCATAGCTCCAGGAGCGAGACAAGTAGAACACTGCAGCTTTGCTTCTTGTGTTTGGTAAGGAGCTATGAGTTGTCAAAAACTAATATTACTTGTATTTTCTCCAGAATCTCTTCAGTCTGCTTAATCTATGTGATGCAGACTGTAGAGACAATGGAGGTAATACAAGGCATATCTATACTCACCATGCCATTTTGCAGAAATAGTGAGTTCAGGATGCTGGGTTTTGTGCATCCTGAACTCACTATTTCTGGCAGCTGGTCAGGTGAGTATAGATATGCCTTGTATTACCTCCATTGTCTCTTCAGTCTGCATCACATAGATTAAGCAGACTGTTACTAACCCCCCCACACACACACAGTTATAAATAAAGTACACACAAAGCACCACATTCACAAAAAAAAGTCCCGCCCGTCACGTTCATCCCTACAGCGCTATTCAGTGGAGGAGACATATGCTTTCCTTGCCTCCGACACTGATAGCGAAGGAGAGGATCCCACATTTCTTTACTTTACGGATTCTTCATCCTCTTCTTCATCTTCCTCCTTGTGTTCTTTTTCAAAGTCTTTTTCTCTGAGGATTTTATTAAGCTCATGGTGGAGCAAACTAATTTATATGCTCGGCAATTTTTGGCGCAAAACTCGCGTTTCATCATTTTCTAACTGGTCTCCTGTAGACGCAGTTGAAATGTTGCAGTTTTGGGGCCTGGACCTCCATATGGGGATCCTGAAGAAGCCAGAACTTCGGCAATATTGGAGTGTTGATATTTTATACAACACTCCAGTGTTCCGAATGATAATGCAAAGTGTCCCCCATGAGATGACCCCAACTTTCACCGTCTGTTCCAAGTTCGGCCGGTCATCAAACACTTCAGCAAAAAGTTTGCTGAAGTGTACGTTACCCAAAGGGACATCTGTGTGGATGAGTCATTGGTTCATTTTAAGGGAAGGCTCAGATTCCATCAGTACCTGCCCAGCAAGAGGGCCAGGTACGGAATCAAACTCTTTAAGGTGTGTGACAGGGTACATCTACAGCTTTAGAGTTTACGATGGAAAGGACACCAGGATTGAACCCCCGAGTGTCCCCCTGTCCCGGGAGAGAGTGGGAAAATTGTGTGGGATTTGGTGCACCCACTGCTGGATAAAGGTTATCACCTTTACACCGATAACTTATTCCAGCATCCCACTCTTCAAATCCCTCTATGCGCGAGGTACCGCAGCCAGCGGTACTGTCCGCAATAATCAGAGAGGCCTCCCGAAGACGCTACTTGGGCAGATGCTCAGAAAGGGTGAGAGCAGAGCCCAATGTAGCGACCACCTCCTGGTGGTCAAGTACAAGGACAATAGGGATGTCCTTCTCTTGACCACCATACACGGCGACTGCAGCGCCCTCACCACTGTACGAGGTACCTCTACACAGGTCAGCAAACTGGATTGTGTACTGGGGTACAACAAAAACATGGGGGTGTTGATCTCTCTGATCAACTCCTCCAGCCGTACAGAGCTTTGAGAAAGGTCCCGGTGTGGTACAAAAAGTTGCCTGTGCACATCGTGCAAATGGCAATGCTCAACGCTTTCCTGTTGTCACGATGTCCACGACACACCGATAAGTCATACCTTCAGTTCCAAGAGGTAGTGGTTAAGGCCCCAGTACTTCCGGAACTGAAGTTGCTCGTATCATACCAGGTCAGCATTTCCCAGGGGTGGTCCTGCCAACTGGAAGAAAAGGTAAGCTGCAAAAAAGGTGCCAAGTGTGTTACAAAAGGGGAATACGCAAGGACACCACTTACCAATGCGACACCTGCCCTGAAAATCCTGGCCTGTGTATGAAGGATTGCTTCAAATTGTACCATACTTCCTTGGCTTAATATTGCCCAGAGGCTTCAGTTCAAAACCCTAACCATGACATACAAAGCCATCCACAACCTTTCTCCTCCATACATCTGTGACATGGTTTCCCGCTACCTACCCACACGCAACCTTCGATCCTCAAGATCTCCTTCTCGACTCCCCTCATCTCTTCTTCCCACAACCGCATACAAGACTTCTCCCGGGCTTCCCCCATACTCTGGAACTCCCTGTCGCAAAACATCAGACTTTCACCAACAAAGGAAACCTTCAAGAAGAACCTGAAGACCCACCTGTTCCGACAAGCCTACAGCCTACAATGATCCTCAGTCTACTGAACCATCGCACGACCAGCTCTACCCTTTCCTAGTGTATCCTCACCCATCCCTGTAGACTGTGAGCCCTCGCGGGCAGGGTCCTCTCTCCTTCTGTACTTGTGTGTCCCTTGTCTAGCACACGTTTATTGTACCTGTCTATATTTTCCCTTTTCATATGTAAAGCGCCATGGAATAAATGGCGCTATATAAATGTGTAATAATAATAATAATAACAATAATAATACTAATATACTTTACAAGAAACCGGAAATTAGTTCCAAAAAGGGGGCATATTTAGATAAGTTCCTTGGGGGTCTGGATTACAAAATGATGTCACTTGTGGGGTTTTGTTTTTACTGTTTAGGCACATCAGGAGCTCTGCAAACTGAACATGACGCCCACAGACCGTTCCATCAAAGTCGGCATTCAAAAACATCACTACTTCCCTTCTGAACCCCGACATGTGCCCAAACATTTTTTTCCCCATATATGGGGTACCAGTGTACTCAGGACAAATTGCACAACAACTTTTGGTGTCCAATTTCTCCTCGTACCCTTGGGAAAATAAAAAATTGGAGACTAAAAGATCATTTTTGTGGGAAAACAAAATAGGATTTCTTATTTTCACGCCAGGGCATTATAAACGTTAGTGAAACACTTGGGGGTTCAAAGTGCTCACCACACATCTAGATAAGTTCCTTGGGGGGGTCTAGTTTCCAAAATGGTGTAACTTGTGGAGGGTTTCCACCGTTTAGGAACATCAGGGGCTCTCCAAAAACGATATGGCATCGGATCGATTCCAGCCAATTTTGGTATGAAAAAGTAAAAAGGCGCGCAATCCCTTCCGAGCCCTGGCATGCTCCCAGACAGTGGTTTTCCCCCACATCTGGGGTACTGGCGTACTCAGGAGAAATTGCACAACAACATTTTCTTTCTAAAACGTTAAATGTTCTTTTTTTCCTTCCACATTTCAGCTCCTGTGAAGCACCTGAAGGGTTAATAAACTTATTAAATGTGGTTTTGAGTACCTTGAGGGGTACAGTTTTTAGAATGGTGTCACTTTTGGGTATTTTCTGCCATATTTCCGGTTTTTTTCATAAACACAACTGATATGAAAGAAATTATCAGTATCTTGAAGCACAATATGTCACGAGAACAGAATCTCAGAATCGCCAAGATCCATTCAAGCGTTCCAGAGTTATAACCTCAAAGGGACAGTGGTCAGAATTGTAAAAATTGTCCCAGTCATTAACGTGAAACAACCCTGCCAAACATTGGCGACAGTGTACTTTACTGGCTCATATCTCTGGTTTCTAGGAAAAAAAATATATCAACATTGTTAATACATTCAATAAAATTAAGAAAGCAAAAAACAAATGAGGTCTGAGCCACAGATAAAGAAGTAAATATGACATGCTATTCTCCAAATCAAAGGGTCCAAAAAAAAAAAAGAAAAAATCCTCACTGTCCAATTCAACACTTCATAAATATTAAACTTATTCAATAAAACCTCGCTTTACTTTAAGCTTCAAAATTCTACTAGGACCCAATCAAACGGGCAACACTGAAATTGAAGCCAGCTCAGCAAGTTCATAGGCAGCCATTTTCAGCAGTTCAAACTGAATGCAATATCATGGGATCTAAAGCGTAACCCTCCTCCTTGTAGAAAGTGACATCTCTGGCATACCAGTTTAAGGAGGCTTATAACCCATGCAATACTCCACTGAGAAATGAAATATGCAAATTACCCTTCAGAGACTATAGCCCCCTTCTCACATAGCGAGATAACTAGCGAGATCGCTGAAGCATCACCGATTTTATCACTCAACAGCGACCTAGCCAGCGATCTCGCTACATGTGACAAGCAGCGGCGACCGCCCCCCCGGCTGGATATCGCTGATCGTCCTCAAATGTCTTGGACCATTTTTTCATCGTTGGTGTCCCGCTGGCCAGCGCACATCGCTGCATGTGACAGCGGGAGACCAACGATCAGCGAGCTCCCAGCGCCATACAGCAGACGCTGGGAGCTGGTATCCAGGGTAAACAGCGGGTAACTAAACGCCGCACGGCGCTTAGTTCTATGATGTTTACCCTGGATACCAGCGTGCTCGCTGATCCTGATAGCTGGTGAGTATGCCTATGTGACAGCTCACCAGCGATCAGCTAACGATGTCCTAGCGATCCCATCCACGTCGGATCGTTGGTAGAATCGCTGGGACATTAAAGTGTGTAACGGGGCCCTAAGAGGACTTGAACTTTAGTGCTACCTATTGGAAGCAGCAATAATCAAATTTGCATATTTAATTTTCCAGAAGAGCATTGCATGGCTTACAAGTTATAGCTCTCAGAATAAAGCGATGCAAAAACAGTTCTCAATAAAGTAGTTTATATTGTGTTTAGGTGCTAAAACTATATAAATCTGGCATTGCTGTAATTGCACCAACCTGAAGAACAAAGTCTGCTAGTCACTTCTACCAAAAACAGAGTAAAAACTAAAAAAAATATTTAACTGCTGTTGGATTTGTTCATTCTGCCTCCCAAAGGCTCAGCCTACATTTATCTTGTATTCTACGCTGAGTGCTTGCTCTGGGGTTTCCATGTAAATCTCTGAAAATATGTGATTCAGACAGAATCCCCAATGGAAGATTCCCTATAATGAGGTAGATGGATACACTGGATGCCGTCTGGCCTGTGATCCAGCGGTGTTAGTCTTTTTATAAGGAGTGCACAAAAATGCCGTCGTACAGGTACAGTTTTGCACACTTCTGTAATGGAGGCAGTTGAGCAGAAGCCAGATGGAGGGAAACCGAAAAAGAAACATGAACCTGAATAGTATAAAAATACAAATCTTTAATGAAATTCAATCACATATACAAACAAAGTTTAAAAAGTGGGAGATCCAGAAACAAAGGCATCACTATCCAACATATATAACATGAGGTTTGCACATAGAGATAAACACCCAAAATACAACACTAGTTACTCAAACCATATTAACCCCAATAGGACTAACCAAGGTCATAAAATGACCGAAAATAGGAGTGAAAAAGTAAATACTAAAACAAGGGTATATAGTGCAGATATAGTTACCTCCAGTGGATAGTGATGCCAGCCCCTGAAGCCAGATGGAGTCCAGACTAATTTTGCTGCCTCATTGTGAATGGATTCCACAGGAGGGGGGGTTTTGGGGCTAAGGGGGTGGTTTCATCTGAAGCATGCCTCTTGGAGAGTTAAATGTAAACCCCTCGATTTAAGTGCTTAGCATAAAGCACCGGATAACTGATCACAAACATTACAGTCATGGCCAAAAGTTTTGAGAATGACACA
>VIAB01010643.1:20753-36526 GCA_009801035.1 Oophaga pumilio | reverse complement strand
CATGCAGATGAAGCATCATCTGCATGCTACAGAAGCTGTCAGCGTTGCAGTTTCTGTACACTGACCTGAGAGACTACCTGACATGCACTGAGCATGACAGGAAGTTTCTCAGCTATGGAGACTCGGATGTCATCATTGACGACATTGGGTCTCCATGGCAGCGATGGGGTCTCCGATCCAAAGGCAGAGGGGGTGTGAGGCCCTGTGTCAGCTCCAGAACACTGCGATCTTGTTTGATCAGCTGACACCTGGCCACGATCGGCCGCGCTCCCCCCCCCGTGAGAGCGGCCGATCACCCATGACGTACTATCCCATCCATGGGCAGACTGGCCCAGGGCACATGGAAAGGATTGTATGTTAGATGGCAGAAAGGGGTTAAGCAGTTTTCTTGCCCTAAGGATTTATATAAATTTGTTGGAATAAGATTGTGTTTAGTCCTATCATACCTTATTACAGAGCTAATACAAAGAGAAAATACAGTGCTATGCGAAAGCATCAAACTGAGACATACAGTATACTGTATATAGGGATAGAAAAAAAAAGTTAGACCCCGGCCCTTATTCACATTGAGGTAATTTTTGACATATGGCAAGGTTTAAATACTAGAGTTTAGGACTAGTGATGGGTGAACCCCTGGATGTTCGGGTCCGGCGGCTTCAGCCGAACAGATAAAAAAGTTTGTTTTAGTTACCAGAACAGTACCTGAACCCGAACCTGAACCCCATTCAGATCAATGAGGGGCCCGAACATCCATTGTTTGCCACGCTGTCATCTGCATGACAGTGCGGTAAACACTGGCTCTGATTGGCGGTAAGATGATTACCGCCATTCAGAGAGCCGAGATTCCCATGCTCTCAGATGACACCTGCACTCCCATCAGCAGATGCCTGTGACCGGAGGTAAACTTTTTACCGCCAGTCACAGCTGCTAGCTCAGAACCGCAGCGCTCTGACCGATGGTAATAATCTTACCATCAATCAGAGCCACTATTGTTTCCCACGCTGTCAGGCAGAACCTGAACAGTAACACATACTACCTGGAGAAGTCCATGTTATGGGTCCAAGCCAGAACAGTAGGTGTTCGGTAAGTGCCCCGAACTTTAATGTTTGAGTTCTCCCATCTCTGGATAGGACCATCCTGACAGGGTACTTATTGGTGTTGGTAGAATGGCTTTTACGCTTTTTTGATCAAAAACAGTGTTTGCTAAGTAACTGTGTTATTTTGATACAATATTGCTATTTACTTACCTATAGTACCTTATATGTTCATTTTGTTTCTATCTTAGGTTTTGTCTGTATATAGAGATAGTAGCTTATAAAATGGCTGCATAAAGAATTTTTTTTTCCAAACTCCAAGAATCTATTTTTCAAACTCCCAGCTGTCTAATAACAATGCTAGCCAACCTTGCTTCTCCACACTCCCTGCACTCTCGACAGCACAGTTAATAATAATAACAATCTTTATTTTTATTTAGCTCTATCTTATTCCGCAGCGCTTTACAGTTTGCACACATTATCATCCCTGTCCCCATTGGGGCTTGTAAGAGGATGAATAAACGCGGGGGTGCCTCTATGCTGGAACCATCGGGACTGTCACCTATGTTGCGGTGGTGAAGCTGTTTAGCAAAGGACCGGAGTCTCGTGAGATCTGGGGGATTTGAGGAGGAGCCAGAGTGAGATGCGCTGTGCGCAGGAAAACAGAGGGTCAGGTGACAAGGGGGCTGTGTGAAGAGACGTGTGTAGGTCTGACAGGAGAGACAGAGCACCCGGGTAGATCAGGCCCGTCCGACATTGCCCTGAGTGAGACACCCGTTGGAGCTAGATGACAGCGTGTCCCTGCTCCGTCATCCATCCGGGCTATTAGTTCCCCTGACCAGCAAGCTGTGACTGTGACATGTGAGCCACACGCAGTTAGATAGACAGCTGGTCATAAACTTTGTGAACAGAATCCCAGACATATCGCGGGGCGAGGATTCGTCCCATCAGTTCCCTCCACTTGACTAAGTACCGTGCTAGATACCTTTGAGCACGGGAATCTTGCCTTTATCTTAGAGACTGCAAGGAGACGACACATGCCGCTGCTGTCGGCACCACCGTTGGATTCCGGCCTGTCAGAGACTTCATCGAGACGGTCAGCGCCGCTGTTGCCGGTGCCACCGTTGGACCCCTGCGACACTGCATGCCGGAGGATCATCATCTGTTAAGTCATATTCTTTTACTTTGAACTACCGTCGTCCCTTACCCTGCCTTTCCAGTCACTCACCCAGTTCTGTCCCATTCCTTGCCACTTCCCTGCATGATTTTACTCCCTGCATTGAAATAACTGTTTGCGTTAATAAACCTGTTAACTCTTGATATGCTTCCTGTCTGTGGCGACATCCCACGTTCATGTGTTATCTACAATTGGCGTAGTCGGCAGGATGTCGCTCAGTGGCACGGGGGGTGGCAGATCAAGTAGTTGCTGGTCAGGCAATGGCAGACCAGGTAGCTGCGGGGGGTCTTCAGTCCAGCATCTCCCTGGGGGCCATGATAAATAACCTTCCCAAGTTTAATGGGAGTAACACCCTGCTGTGGAGTTGGACAGAGCGAATAAGGGGTATGAAGAGGATGCACGCCATGACAACGGCCCTAGAAGCAGAGGTGGCCATGATGGCTTTAGATGGAGAAGCCAGGGACTCTGTCATGCTTCAGCCCCCACATGCGCGCGACTCCCTGGACAAAGTCCTAGTGATACTCGAGGAGATGCACGGGGACCCCACAGGCGTAGGGGAGTAACGCATGCACCTGTTCGGACGGATTCAAAGAGAGGGGGAGACGGTGACGCAGTTTATGAGCGCCCTTCAGGAGCTTTACACTGCTAATGTACCCAAAGATGGTGTAGGCAACTTGTGTAAGACCAACTTGTGACAGACCTACGCGATGTGTTGTTGAAGCAGGCTATTAGGGAGCATTTGAGGGTAAAGCCTAGTATGACATTTTCTGAAGTAGGGAGTGAAGCGCTCGCGCGAGCAAGAGCAGGAGATGACAGTGCCGGTGAGGAAGGTCCGGAGTGGAGAGGTGTCAAGTGTCATAGCTACTGCAAACGAGTGGGTAGAAGATTTGAGGAAAGAGATTCAGCAGATACTTGAAGAGCTAGCTGAGACAAAGAAAATGCCTGTGGCAGCAGCGAGCCCTCCTGTTAGTCAACGTGAGCCTGTTCCCCGGCGTGAGACTAGAATGTACCACAGAGAAGGACCCCACATGCTATAACTGTGGAGAAGCGGGACATGTAGCCCGATGGTGTACCCAATGTGGCAGGTCCCTGCAGTGCCGCCCGTTAAACTAGGGGGCTCCGAGACTGAGGGACCCCGCCCGGAGCTTGATATGTTAAGAAGGAGTGCTAGAAGTCCCACAAATCTTGTGTCCACATGTCCGCTTGTCTGAGCCAAAGTAAACGGTTGAGCTCTCCACTGTCTGGTTGATACGGGCTCACAAGTCACCACGATGCCCAAAGGCTATTTCCAGCACCACTTTATGGAAGTAGTGTGGCCCGAGAGGGGGCAAGTGATCAAGCTCACGGCCACTAACCAGCTACCCATCCCGGTCGCAGGGGTGGCATGGATGAACTTTGGAGCCTGCCGAAAAGACTTAGGCTGGAGGGGAGTAGTGCTGACGGCTGGCAAGACGAACAAGGAACATACTATCACGTTAGGCATGAATGTGTTAAGAGTTCAGAAGACTTCTTGTAATTGAGTCCCCAGATGAGTTCCTGAAACAATGGAGTACTCAAACACCTCAGAATTGGATCTTCTAACAGCTGATTAGAACTGCCTAGGTGCAAGAAAGTGATCGCTCCCGTATCAATCAGTAGGGCTCTATCTCCAGGACAGACAGTGCTACCCTTGCCCATCCGTGTTTGTACCCCTCTTGAAGGCGTAGAAGTTCAAATTGAGCTGATTCAATCTGATCAGTTACCACCTGGAATACTTGTGGCTTGGACACTGGCCATGGTGCGTGACGGGACAGTGCTGGTCCGCTATGTGTACTTGGGGAAATATTATGTTACCTTACTCCCCAGATGTGAAGTAGCTCATGTCCTGGGCATGCCTGAGGAACTGATATGGTCCCAAGCTGTGCAGTTAACCGTCAGACATGGAGATCCATGGGCGGTCGCTGTGGACTCGACATCATCTCTTGATCCGCGGCATTTGGAGGAAGGACGCAAAATTCTGGAACAAATGAGGGCAGAGTTGACTGAACTAACA
The DNA here is from genome assembly GCA_009801035.1 of Oophaga pumilio. Classification (NCBI taxonomy): domain Eukaryota; kingdom Metazoa; phylum Chordata; class Amphibia; order Anura; family Dendrobatidae; genus Oophaga; species Oophaga pumilio. Next base: position 32,283 of record VIAB01010643.1, on the reverse strand, counting down.
CCACAACAGGTGTAGCAGGTGGAGACGTTAGTAGGAAAATTTCAGAATGTGTTTGCAAGACATGAAGATGATTTTGGGTGCACGACGGCCATTACCCATGAGATCCCCACTGGAAGTACCACACTTATAAGATAGGTTACCGGCAAATACCCCCACAAATGTATCAAGAAGTAAAGGAAATGCTAACTCAGATGCTCCAAAAAGGGGTGATACACGAGAGCCAAAGTCCATGGGCTGCTCCCATTGTGTTAGTGCGAAAGAAGGATGGAACACTATGTTTCTGTGTGGACTACCGTAAACTTATTGCCTGTACAGTACGGGATTCTTATCCGCTGCCTGGATTGAGGAGTCTTTGTCTGCTCTGGGAAACGCCAAATATTGCTCCACGTTGGACCTCGCCAGCGGCTACTGGCAAGTACCTATGTCCAAACAAGATTGAGTGAAAACAGCTTTTATACTCCCCATGGGATTGTACAAATTTGATCGCATGCCATTTGGCCTAGCCAATACCCCAGAGACGTTTCAACGGCTCATGGAGAGGTGTTTGGGGGACCTGAACTTTGAATCCACCCTGATCTATCTGGATGATATTATCGTTTTTGCTCCATTCTTTGAAGAGCATCTCCGGAGATTGGAACAGGTGTTGAGTCGCCTATTACAACACGGGCTGAAGGTAAAGCCACAGAAGTGTCATCTGTTTCATATTCAAATTCAGTATTTAGGACATGTGGTCTCAGCAGAAGGAGTATGTCATCTCATGAAAAAATTGCTGCGGTGCAGGACTGGCCCATTCCAAAGACGGTGAAAGATGTGCAAGCCTTTCTGGGACTCACTGGATACTTCAAGAATTTTTCTCGCATCGCTAACCCACTGTCAGAACTTTTGAAAGGACTAACGTCCTATGCAAGAAACAGTCCTGTACGATGGTGTAGGCATCAGGAGGAGGCCTTTTGGGCCCTGAAATTGGCACTGATGGAAGTACCAGTGTTGGCGTATGCAGATTTCACACAACCCTTCATCTTGCACACCGACGGGGGTCTGCATGGACTTGGAGCAGTGTTGTCACAGGTACAGAAAGGAGAGGAGCGAGTGATTGCTTATGCAAGTTGATCTCTACATGACTCTGAGAAGAACCTGGATAACTATAGTTCTTTCAAACTGGAGTTGTTGGCGTTGGTGTGGGCCATGACGGAGAAGTTTGCTGAGTACTTGTCTGGCTCTGAAGTTCATGTGCGAACTGATAACAACCCATTAGCCCATCTGGATAAAGCAAGATTGGGGGCGCTGGAACAACGCTGGGTAGTTCGGATGGCGAAGATTGGGTATAAGATCACATACAAGAGAGGGGCGGAAAATACCCATGCTCTGTCCCGAATAGACTATGGAAAGCCCGGGCCCAACCGTGATGAAGAGTTGGAGGCAGAAGAGATTCCTAGATTCAAGGATTCTGCCAGGATGGTGGCAGCCACAAAGGAACAAGTACAGACAATAGCTCACACAGATCTTCTGAGGCAATCTCGTGATGAGTGGGTCCGAGTGCAACAGGAGGACAGGGAACTAGCCCGCCAGAGAAAGTGGGTGTTGGATAGGCAACTACCCAGCCAACAAGAAAGATGTACTCTGTCCCCGGATGCTCTGCGGATGCTACGACAATGGGAGAGTCTGCAGCTGAATGACCGGAAAGTTCTCTTGCCGCAGGAGTTGGATGTCACCTGGCAAATGGTGATTCCGGAAACAATGCTGTCCCAGGTGGCTACAGAAGCACACGAGTAAGGGGCTCATTTCGGGGAAGAAAAGACTTTCCAATGGCTGCAGCGATTAGTATATCACCCCCAATTGAAAATCATTGTAGAAAGAACTTGTCAACTCTGTCGAAACTGTGAGCTGGCCAAGCCCCCTGAGCAAAGAGCTCCGACACAAACCATCGTGATGTTGGCACCTTTCGAGTTGCTCATGATTGATTATCTGACCATAGGTCCAGCACATCAGGGGAATGAACATTGCTTGGTGATGATAGATCATTTCTCGAAGTTTGCTGTGGTGACCCCAACACGAGATCAAACGGCAAAGTCAGCAGCCTATGCCATCTGTAAAAACTTTATTCAGGTGTACGGGTGTCCAAAGAGCATTCATTCAGACCATGGGGCCTGTTTTCTCAGAAAAGTAATGGAAGAGTTGCATCGGCTGTATTGTATCGACAAGTCCTGCACAACACCTTATCATCCTCAGGGAAATGGGGCCTGTGAGCGGTTCAATCATATCCTAATTCAAATGTTGAGATCTTTGGAAGAAGACAAAAAGGCCCGATGGCCTGAATATGTGCCTGAGTTTGTATGGGTGTATAACAGAAAGCACAGCACCACCGGGATATTCACCTTATGCCCTCCTGTTCAGTCACCTCGGTAAGGAGATTACTGAGCTAGAGCCTGAGGCGGACTACCCACAGACAGGGGTGTCCACTTGGGTTCGAGAACATCGACACCGACTACAGACACTACATCGTTTGGTGAAAATTAAGCTCCAAGACTTGGAACATCCTAGTGTCACACATCTACGTGGAACAGTTCTGCGAGCTGGGGACCGTGTCATGGCACCGGAGAGGCGTACCTGGAGGAAACCCACACAGACACAGGGAGAACATACAAACTCATTGCAGATATTGTCCTTGGTGGGATTTGAACCCAGGGCCCCAGCGCTGCAAAGCTGCAGTGCTAACCACTGAGCCAAGGTGCTTCCTATTGACAGTTAATAGGAATAAATCTGTTACTGTGCATCATTTCTAATGGTAAATTAATAATTGAAATAATAGCCTGCCCCTACCACCCCGTGTTGCAGTTTATAATCCTTCATTCTATACCAATGCATGCTGTATATGTTTTTGATATATTTCCTCTTTTGTGTCTTCTCCTGGCTCCAATACTGTCTTTGATGTCAATAACAATCAATAGCAATACAGCTTTCATTTTACCAAATCTGTTTACAATTTTTAAGGCAAATGTCTGTGTTCTGCCTTCCTCCACGTATAGTGCTGTGTGGATTCCAGCATACAGCTAAACCTTTCATCCACTTCCCAGTAAAAATACTGTATGGATTCATAAGTCTATATTTATTGAGATGATGATGATGTGAACTTGATAACAGTGAACAACAATGGTGGATGGTATTGTATGGTAAAACCTACAAAGAAAATAGACAGAGTATCAGTACTGGCAGATAACAGAGACAACAGCATGATACACAGTGCAATTACATCAGTAACTAACATTACAGAGGCTGCACAGTAACATTACAACACAGGTATGGGGCAAAGTACATGCTGCAACACCATCCTGATGTACACAGAAATGCAACCTATCTGTAAGCAGTGTGAAAGCATTAGCTAACTAAGAGATACAGAGACTACACAGAGGCTGTCTAACACAGACACATAAATGGATTAGAGTCTCACCAGAATCCACTGGTCAGGAGCAGTGCTGTGTAGAGAGAGAGCTAGGAACACGTGTGCTTGACTCTAAAGTCTGAGAGAAAATGTCTAAGGTTCTAGCCCGGGAAATTGAGGGGGCAGTACTAACCAGAACACGCTGCTGTTTTAAAGGAGAAGTATCTGAGCATACAAACACAGAATAAATGAGTACCTAATGACCTCTACTGGCTATAACTGGTACTGCACTATGAAATTAACTTGCTGCACATGAATGGGCGGAACAGTCTGATTCGTTGCTTTTGGCAATAAAGACAGTTTCTCTTTTAGACAGTACAGATAATTTAGGCTCAGTTGTTTTTATAGTGTATTTATAGGTAGAAGATGACCATTATAATGAATAAGGACAGAAATATTTATGCTTTTAACAGGAAAAATCCTTTTTGAAATTGATTGCATTGGACAATTGTATTAATTTTTGGATTTTAACCACTGAGCTATGATTGATTGGTATTGTGGGAATATACTGTACATACTTGTCAAGCTATGAAGCCATCTGCTCTGACTTAAATGTTTTTTCTGAAAGTTATCTAGACCAGATGTATGGCTATATAAGTTTTGTGTCAAGGGTTTTGTAATCATTGAATAGTTAACTGAGCATAATTTCAATTTAAAATGTTAGGTTCAAGTGAAATTTAGGAGTTTCTAGTAGCTACCTGTATAAAAGAGCACCTGTCATAAGGAATGGAGTCACACAGGTTTTCGGGGAAACCAGCAAAATTACATTATTAAAAATAATATATGTACATTCTTCTAAATAAATTGATAAATTATTTTAATTATTAATTTACACTTGTATATAAATAAATAAAAATACAAGATATAATAAAATGGCTGACGTCACATTACTACACACAAAACTTTTACTGAACACGTAACAGGATTGGTTGTGTGAGAAGAAAGATATTTTCTACATTCACTGACTGTTAGAATTTGAGGAGACAAAGGAGGGAAATATTAGTTCAGACAGTAATGTAGCTACCGGGGGCAGAGGGTATGGTCGCCTTGGGTCCCTTGCTCAGAAAACCCCACCCAGAGCTACTGTCACGCTTAGCTATATTGGCATGCTGTGTTTGCTGATATTGTTTAGCTTTTCAGTAGAGCAAAGATATAAGATCTCCCTGCACTATTTCTCTACATTTTGTAGACAACAGGTCCCCTTAAGCCTACGGTCTACAAAACAGAGGGCAGCATAGTGACTCAGTGGTTAGCACTGCAGCCTTGCAGCCCTGGATTGCTGGGTTCAAATCCTACCAAGGACAACATCTGCAAGGAGTTTGTATGTTCTCCCTGTGTTTGCTTGAGTTTCCTCCAAGTTCTACGGTTTCCTCCCACATTCCAAAGACATATTGATAGCGAATTTAAATTGTGAGCCCCATTGGGGACAGCGATGATAATGTCTGTAAAGCGCTGTGGAATATAATAGTGCTATATAAGCAAAAGCATAATAATAAATAATAATGTGATGCACTGGTTGAGGCGTTGACGCATGACCAGGATGTCAATCCTGGTGCGGTGACATCATTGTGCCACACTGGTAGTGATGACAGTGTGTTGGTCCACCTGTGCTTTGCTGGGATTAGGTGGGAATCCTGGATTAGGTGAGTATGTGATGTTTTTTATTTTAATTAAAACATGTGATGGGGCATCATAAGGTAATGGGGACCCCCATACATTTTAAGATCTACTGTAGGATTTTAGGATCTACTGTCGGGGACTCTTATACAGTGTGAGACCTCCATAAAATGTAGCAGCCATTATAAAGCATTTGAGCTAATGTGGGAGCTACTATACAGTTTGGTGCCTACCTTGGGGGCTATCATATGTTGTGGGGACTACTGTGTGGGCCATTATAAAGTGTGGGAGCTAATATAGTGTTGATTATGCAGTTTGGTCCCTTCCTTGAGGGATCTGGTGACTTCCGTGGGGGTGGATGTGGGGCCATTATACAGTGTTGGAGCTAAAGTGGGGGAAATTATACAGTTTGGGTCTATTGTGGGGGCCAGCATACAGTGTGGGGGCTATTGTGAGAGCTATCATACACTGGGGGCCGTTATACAGTCTGGGAGCTACTGTGGGGGCCCATCAAACTGTGGGGACTACTGTAGGGATTATTATATAGTGTGGAAGCTAATGTGGAGGCCATTATAGAGTTTAGACTTACTATGAGGGCATCATACAGCATGAGGGACCAAATACAGTGTGGGAGCGAATGTGGGAGGGCTTTATACAGTTTGGGGACTATTGTAAGGGCCATCATACACTGCCTTTATACAATGTGGGACCTCCTGTGGGGGCCCGTCAAACTGTGGGGACTACTGGAGGCCATTACACAGTGTAGGGGCTAATGTTGGGTTATTATATGGTTTGGAGTCTACTACGGGGCCTTCCTAAGATGTGGGGACAACTGTGAGGGCCATTCTACAGTGTGGGAGATAATGCTGGGAACCATTATACAGTTTGTAGCTACTGTGGTGGGCACCATACAGTGTGTGCGCCATAACACATTGTGGGAGCTAATGTGGGGGGCATCATACAGTGTGGGGACTATTGTAGGGGAGCTGTGGGCCCATCGTACTGTGTATAGGATAGATGTGGGCCCATCATACTGTGTATGGGGGAGCTGTACATGGGGGGGATCCAGGAACATTGTTAAATGTTAAGTTGACCTTTAGGAATCATTATTGTTATAGGGGCACTAACAGTATTCTGTTTGTCAAAGGTGCCCATGGGGCATTATTACTTTCTAGGAGCAAAATGTGACCACTAGTTTTTAGGGCACTGGCACAGGGCAATAATATTTTCTAGGGGGCACTTTTACCAACTAGAGGGTGCAAAGGAGGAATTTTAATATATAGGGGACATAATGATGCTCGTTACTATGTGGGGCACTAAGAGGAACGCTATTTTTGTACCACCAAGCAGGTGCAGTAAGAGGGACACATATGGCAGCTGTAACTCAGTTATGGGGATGACAGCAGGATGGGGAGTTTGTGCGGGTTGGGAATAAATGGGGACGGTGTCTTGACTTGACATAAAATAGATAATTCAGCGGATAGTAACTTGATTTTTTCTGTAGGGGCATTACTGTCCTTAAAGATTAATCGTCTAATCTCTTCAGTAACATCTTCTATAGAGAGAAGATTCTGTCTCAGTAATGTAAAAATCTGTCTTCACTGAATACAGATTTTACATGTGAATTGAGAATTTTTTAAAATGAAAGATCAGTATCACGACCCCTGCTGCAGACTTATAGCAGGAGACTGCGCACAGATACAAAGAGGTCAGGGAGTGTGAGAGGAGAGCTGCGGTGAGCTTACCTGCTGCAGTGCAGAACCTAAAGCACGTGACCACCAGGGGAGTGGCTGGGGGTGGAGTCAGACGCCGAGTAGCGGCGGTGACCGGCGATGCCAGAGAGTAGTCAGAACATGCCGAAGTCAAGCCAGGAGGACGATGAGGTACAAAAGGGTGAGACGTGGAGAGTGGTCAGGACGTAGCCAACAGTCAGGAAGCCAAAGATAGCGATACAGTACAAATGGGGCAGACGGGTGCGAAGTAAGAGTAATCAAGTCAAAAGGTCAGAGCCGGACGAGACAGTAATAACAGAGTCACAAGGCCATGCACAGAACGAGAAAATGGACCGGGTCATACACTGAGAGGCAAATGGACAAGAAAGTATGCGAGCACACCAGGGGGTCAGACACACAGCCAGGAATGAATGTATAACTGACAGGGAACCCCAGACAAGGGTGCGTATATATAGCCCTCCCCAAACCAAAAGGAGGCCATACAAAATTAACCCTGCGAGGACAGGGAAGGGAACCCTATCCACAACCATGACAATCAGTCCAGGAAGAGAAAGAAGCAGATTTTGCTGATATTACAAAGTTGTTTATTTTGACATTTTTAACATGATTTATGTAAGACAAATTAAAATGACGGCTACACTTTAAAATGTAAGAACATTTGATTTGATTGCCTCAATTAACCAGAATTTAATTTTCCATTGTTCTGCTGTTTGGGTCATATTGTTTAGAAAATGTATCACATCCCGTTTCCTAAACTATTTTTTACTTTATGAAATTGCCTTTTCTTCAAAACATTACACACTGGACTATGAGATGACTATAGTCTAATATTACAAGTGAGACATTGACTGTACTTGCTTTGTCTGGAATAGTCAATTAGCCATGACTTTCACATTCATTGTACTTAAAAGCATTTAGCTCGAGAAGCAAATACCTTGTATGTTAGAAATCATACCTCTAATATTGGAATTTGAAGGTATTTAAATTGAAATGTTATTTTAAAAGACTAATTAATATAAAAAGTACAATGTAATAACTTTATTCTCTGGATGGGAGGTAAAAAATTAAAAATATTGCTAGCTTAATTAAATCTGCATGATAAAAAGTATTGAAGCTTTTAATGTGTCTCAGAGGTTCTCTGGCACATGTTAAGGTGTGAGTTCAAAGAGAGAATAATGAAAATCTGAGCATTAAAACCCTTACTGCTTTTAGATAACTTCTTTCCTTCATTCAAACAAAACTGCAATTATATAATATAATATTGCTAATTTCCAGGAAATAGTACTGCTCAGTCTTCGATGTATTATTTTTATATAAAAATATATTCAGCACAGAGGCATTCGTGTGAGTAAGGTTCATGAATTCATGGAATTGTGTAATTAGCAGGAAAGTTTTTTTGTTGAAAAGTAACATATATGCTATTAACTCTTATTATATATAGGGTTAAAATAGTGCTATATTTTGAGTTAAGAGGTATCTCCATCCAAACATGAGGATAAGTTTTAAGTGTAATTTACTTTACATTTTATACAGTGTCACCTGTTATAGTGTCATTTACAGTTGGGCGAATTTCTGGAATTGAATTAGGCTCAAATTTTACAAAACTGCATTTTGTAATTTGTTCAGCAAGAATTCAGCAAAGTGATAACCATCTGGCCATCATTTCTCTGAATTGTAGAGGGTTGGTCAAAAGGTAAGAAAACCCCCCCAAAAATAATACCTCACTGCTCACATTTCTGGCCCCCTCTGCTGCTCTCTACTTTACAATTCTTAATGCATCTTCTTACTGATGTGGTGGGCTGCATCTTTGTGCTATTTCTCCAAGAAATTTAACAAAATAGATAAAATAACTGAAATGCAATTTGTATGGCAGCTATCAGACAAATAGTTGATGGGAGGTATGTATCACAGAGATGGTTGTCATTTGTGATGTAATCCCGGAATAGTGCTCTAGTGCACATAGCACTAAGGATTCTTTGGTGCATCTGGGCCGAGTTTTATGGACAGCCTGAGAGTTTGGTGGGTCTGCCTGCCAAAATACCTCACCTCTGGGTGTGGATAACCTGTTAAAATCAGGTCCATTGTTTGGCACATGTCTGTTTGTGGAGGGAGAAGGCCCCTGTGTGGGATATCCAGACTGAACAAGTGTACTGGACGCTATCCAGCTTGTGTGACCAGGGCTGGCTGACAAGGGACTTTGGTCCAAAAAACTGTTTTCTTTGTTTTGCCTGCACTGAAGTCTGTTTATTTTTCCTTTGCTGATGGTTGATTTATGAAGCAGCAATAAACCAACATGGACATGTAAATGGAAACACTTCCTATTTTGCTTCCCTATGCACCCAAGTGAGTAGCATTCTCTACAAGTTCAATATTACACATTTTACTAAAAACCTCCGGTTCAGTGAACAAAGGAATGCGACTTCATGATACCTGACAGGATGCTGCTCTCACTCAAAGTTTGTCTAGATCAGTTGTCTTTATGCAACCCCTCCTACTATGTCACAGCTGGGAAACTGCGAGAGATAGTAGCTGACATATTTAAAATCTGGACAGTGCACTGTTTTGCTACATATTTGCTACATAAAGCTATATAACAAAATTTGTAGTATTTAAATTTACCTTATTTATTTTATATATTTATTTTATTGTATTTCTTGGAGAACTCCTTCAAGGACTTCAGGTCATGAGTAGGACAGGAATGATCCTGTGCATGCTGCACCCTTACAATGCGTATGTACATTGCCTAGTCAAATAATTTAGTATGTACATGGTCACCCTGGTTCTAGTTGCAGCTGGATGTCCTGGCCTGGAGTGAAGATTCAGCATTTGATTGTGCTCAGAAGATTTGATGAGGATGGTATGAGGAATAGTGAGTGGTGAGGTATTATTAGTTTTTTTATTCTACATCTTAAAGGGAACTTGCCACCAGGTTTGGCCGATACGAATTATGGCCACCACCTTTCAGGGCTAATCTACGGTATTCTATAATACTGTAGATAAGCCCCTGATCCGACCTGTAAGAGAAGAAAAATAACTTTTTTTAAGCTCACCTGCGGGTGGTCCGGTTTGAGGGGTGTTGCTGGTCTTGGTCCTCACCTCCCATCTTCTTGTGATGCCGCCCTCCTGCTTGCTTCATGGCTCCCCAGCATTGCACTCCTGCACAGGAGTACTTCTCTGCCTTTGTTGAGGGCAGAGCAAATTCCTGCAGTGCGCAGGCGCTGGGCCTCTCTGACCTTTCATGGCGGCTGCGCACTGCAGTACTTTGCTCTGCCCTCAACAGGGCAGATAAGTACTCCTGTGTAGGAATGCGATGCCGGGGAGTCTTTGTGGATGACATCATCCACATGAAGCAAGCAGGAGGGCCGTGATCGTTAGAAGATGGAAGGTGCCGGACCAAGACCAGCGACACCCATCGGACTGGACCGCCCCACAGGTGAGTATAATAAGTTAGTTTTCTTCTCCTTCAGGTCAGGTTGGGGGCAGATAAACAGCATTATAGAATGTTGTAGATAAGCTCTTAAAGGTGATGGCCGTAACTCATATCGGCCAAACCTGGTGACAGATTCGCTTTAAGTTTATTTTGCCCTGGTGTCTCTTGAGACCCAGAGCATTATAAGAGATATTCAAAACGAGGAGAATAAATCTGATGAAAATCTAATTTCCCAGTAAAACATGTGTGATTTATTGAATCCGAATTTCTTCAGACCTGTTCATCTCTACTGTAATTCATTTTGTCCTTCCCAATTCTCATATGCAATGGTGTTTATCCATTTTTAATGCAAAAGAACTAGTTTCACTGACACTTTAGTTCAATATGATATCCTTTCTCCTTCCATAAAGCAATATAATTCCATCAAAAGAGGATCACAGTTTGCAAAAACAAAAAACAAAATGTGAAATGACCATTTTTAAATGCCCTTTTTCTCACAGATCTGTATTTTACTACTGATCTGTTTTGTCTTTTTCTAGACATGTAACAGATTAACTTAGGCTTTTAATGCAGAAGGCATAATGTAGTGGCCGGAAGAATTAAGTGTGCCATCCAGTAGTGCATTATGAAAGGTTTGATGTGTGGTTCAGTTACTAAGTAATATTTTTATCATATCTCTTTGGTGCATTATCAGTTTGATATAAAGTGCAATAACTGTAATCCACGTCTTTTCTCTTTAATTGCTCTTCCAATAATTAAGTTACTTTTCCTTTATTTTCCCTGCATTTAGACATATAGTAGTTTGCAGCTGAACTCTATTTTTTCTGAGGTGGCTTTCAATAAAAGAATCTTTGAGTTTTCGTAGCCTTTATGGGTCTTCAAAACCTATAAAGACCAAGGTTTTTTATTCTTGTTTTAACCAGAATTCTTTAATACCTTGTCATTTCCCTTGAAACACAAGATATTGCATTTATTTTACATGAAAAAGATATCACTAAAGAAATGTCTTGGGACAAGGGTGGCAGAAAGGAGTTGCCCTGAAGAGAAAACTGTCTTTAGTGCTCAGAAGCAATAAGTGATTTTTTCCTGACCTGGGTAAAAGAGGCTGACATCTCCAAGAAAACTAAATAAATTTCATTGTTTCTGGACTTGTGTGAAGCCTCAATACAGGCAAGAATCACTTTTTATTCTTCTCATCTAGACTGTAAGATGTTTATTTAGCACATTTATTAAAACCAAAAAACATTTGCTGTATTAACATAGCAGTGATTTATAGAAAATTTCTGTTATTTATACAATAATATAATATTA
>VIAB01010642.1:62474-73893 GCA_009801035.1 Oophaga pumilio | reverse complement strand
ATCTATTAGGTGCGTTCCGCAGACCCTAACAATTGGTTAGGACAACATGTCATTAGAAATCCTGAGCTTTGCAAAACAACAAAGGTTATAGACCTAAACAGAACTGAGTTTGTGGGACTAGTGGGATACCTGAGAGGTAGATTCAGGGTGCCTGTAGTGGAAGAAACAGGATATGGAACCACTGAGCAAGTTGAGAGACTTGCTGATCGGGACTGTGGTGATAAACTAGGCTGTGACGAAGTAGGATGAAACAGTGTCCTTCACCGACCTTGGAGTAGACTACAGAGGAAGGATACTGTATGTATGAAAATGCTTTAAACTGTGAAGGAAACGCGCATAAGACTTTGTACCCACTGCCCATTGTATATAACCCTTACCAAGGTAAGACTGTGTTTTAGAATGGAAGTCACTTTTATTGAACGCTGAAACCTATGGTCCTGGCTGGCCAGCACCATCAGCTACAGGTGGCCTGTACGGGCACAAGGCCCTCACAGCACCAACATCCAGCCAGGACCTACTCTTTTATGTAGCGCGCTGGGGTGTCACAGGAGAAGACGATTGCCTCGCCCCCAGCTGCCGCCCTGCACCGTGCTATATTATGAAGCATTTTCTTAAGCTGGATTCACGCATGCAGCTTTTTAGACAAAGCCATGAATTGTAAGAAAATATGAAAATGTTTAATGGACATAGTCTTTCTATATCCTCTCCTGCTTTCCAATAAAAATTAAAGCAAATCCAGCCCATTGGGTTTAATAAAAGCTGTATAATTTGGAAATGCTAAACTCAAAGCCCTACTCTGTGTAGCAAAAGCGATAATCGCAGCTGCTAGTCTCCCATGGAGACTATTGGAGCAAGTAAAAAGTAAAAAAAAAATATTTTTAAAAATATTAAAAAAATAAAAAAACATAAAAGTTCAAATCACCCCCTATTCGCTCCATCTAAAATAAAACAATGAAAAAAACACATTTGGCATCGCTGCGTTCAGAGTCGCACAATCTATCAATATATAAAAATAATTAATCCGATCAGAAAACAGCGCATCAATAAAAAAAATCGCCAGAATTACGTTTTTTTGGTTGCTGCAACATTGCATTAAAATGCAATAATGGGCGATCTAAAGATCGTATCAATAAAAACGTCAGCTCGGCACGCAAAAAACAAGCCCTCACCCAGCAACCGAGTTAACAAAAAATGGAGACGCTACGGGTCTCGGAATATGGTGACTTTTTTTTAGAAACTATGGATTTTTTTTCACCACTTAAATAAAAAGGAACTTATACATGTTTGGTATCTACAAACTCATAATGACCTGGAGAATCATAATGGAAGGTCAGTTTTAATATTTAGTGAACAAGGTAAAAAAGTACACTGTATGGCAAAACCAATGGTGTCGTTCGAAAGTACAACTTGTCCCGCAAAAAACAAGCCCTCAAATAGCCATACTGACAGAAAAATAAAAAAATTTTGGCTCTGGTAAGAAGGGGAGCAAAAAACAGAAACTCAAAAACGGAAAAACCCAAGGTGAAGGGATTAAGAACTGACAATAAAACATTCAAAATTCACGAGAAAATGGAGTCTACAGGAAAAAAATATTAAGAAACATTTTTTCCTGTATAATGTCTTCTATATAAGACAAAATAATTTAAAACAAATTATAATTTAAGCAGTCCAGAATTAATTTTTTATATAAAAAAAGGAAATTTCAATGTATTTTATATAGGAAGCGAGAAGTGCCTAAATTAGGGACTCAGAGGACTCTAATACACCCTGTATTAGACAGAAAGGAGGGCCTCCTATACATTCTGTTCAAATTGTAATGCAGTCATACCACTAGACTCATAAAGGTTATGCACTGAGTGCAAATCCTGCCAAAATGTAGAAGCAGGGTCATCCATACACCCTTGAAGGCACCAACTGTAGTGCCTCATTCAAATATTGTGAACAAAATTGTGTTACTCATACACTCATAAAAGCTCTGCACACAGTGAAAATCCTGCCAAAAAGTACAAACAGGATCATCCATACACCCTTGAAGGCACCAAATGGAGTGCCTCATAAAAAATTAAGAAAGTGTAGTTGTGGTACTTCTACATTCATAAGCTAGCGTTGTCTTATGGGAAATTTTTTCACTTATTTTCCACAATGCACTTCTGGTATAGCACCATTTTAGAAGACCTCTCCACCTCAGGAAGAAGAGATGCAAAGTTCTTCATGTAGTGTGGGTCTAGCAGTGAGAACAATCAGTACTCTTTTTTGGCTAAGATGACTGTAATGCGAGGGTCACAGGAAAGGCAGCAGTACATAAAGTCGGCCATATGTGCCAAGGTCCCTACAGCCAACAATTCCCTGTCTCCACCACAATCACTACTCTCCATCTCCTCCTCCTGACCAGAATATTGACAGGTGTGTTAGAGCTGGTATTCCACAACTGGCCTCTACTGCTTACAAAGCCTTGCCTACATGTGCAGTGCAGAGTTTCAGCACATGGTTACATTGCACACCAGTCGGTGAGCTGGAACCTGCATGTGCTGATGCAGCACTGCCAGAGAGGTGGCAACTGTAGCTGACTTGCGGAAATTTGCGCTGATGCAGCATAACTTGACCAGAAGTTCTGGTGTAGGTTTTCAGAAACAGCTGATCTACTTGGTTGAGCATGTGGGCCAAGCATGGTACATGTGTGAGCTTACCAAGCTTCCCTCCCGCCACCAGGTTACGCCCATTATTACACACTGCCATGCCTAATTGTAGTTTCAGCGGCGAGAGCCACAGATCTGTCTCGTTTGTTATTCCTTTCAATAACTCTGCTTCATGTGTGGTTTGTTGTCATTTTACTGAGACGCCGTTTTGCTGAGGCAGTGCTGCAGAGCTTCCAGCATCAGGCTGATGTGGCCTTGTGCTCTGAGATAGCACATCGGAGATGGAGGATGAGGAGGAGCAGTATGAGGTGCATGAACTGGTGTAGGAGGTGGAGAAAACCATGATGGAAGTAGGGCCAGCAATTCTCAGTGTCGATAGCACATGTGCCGTGCCAGGGTAGGACTCGGCCCCAGTCTCCACAATGTTCATCCAGTGTGCAGTCAGAGAAATGTATTATCTCTGGCCACAAGCGCTTGTTCACATGTCGGTCGTTAAGTGGACAATCCCAGTAATCGTGTTGGTAAGGGCACAGGTGCTGTTCCTGGACATGTGGTACAAAGCGGGGATTCCACAAAGGGAGAAATAGTGGCAGCTAGGAACCGAGTAATGAGGGACTAAATTTGCACACTTGTAGCAGGACAATTTTTGTTTTTCATTTCAAACTAACAAAATTTCACACAAACCAATTTCAACAATATATATGACAATAGTACATTTTTGAAGAACCAAATATGTACACCTGTAGCAGGACAATTTTCTTTTTTATTTCAAACCAAGGAAGTTTCACACAAACTAAGTTCAGCAGTATACAGTGGAGAAAATAAGTATTTGATACACTGGTGATTTTGCAAGTTTTCCCACCTGCAAAGAATTGAGAGGTCTGTAATTTTTATCATAGATACACTTCACTAGTGAGATACAACTGTGACATACAAAATCTGAAAAAACAAACAAAAAACAAACAAAATCACATTGTATGATATTTAAATAATTAAATTGCATTTTATTGCATGAAATAAGTATTTGATCCCCTACCAACAAGCAAGATTTCTGGCTCTTAACAGACCTATTAGTTTTTTTTTAAGAATTCTCCTACTCTGCACTCATTACCTGTATTAATGGCACCGGTTTGAACTCATTATAAAAGATACCTGTCCAAATACTCAATCAATAACACTCCAACCTCTCCACCAGGGCCAAGACTAAAGAGCTGTCTAAGGACACCTTTTCAATGCAGGATAATATGCAAGCAGCTTGGTAAGAAGTCTCAACAACTGTTTGCACAATTGTTAGAAAATGGAAGAAACACAAGATGACTGTCAATCTTCCTTGGTTTGGGGCTCCATGCAAGTTCTCGCCTCATGGGGTAAGGATGACTCTAAGAAGGGTCAGGAATCAGCCAATAACTACATGGGAAGACCTGGTCAATGACCTGAAGAGAGCTGGGACCACATTCTCAAATATTACCATTAGTAACACTATTCGCTGTCATGGATTAAATTCCTGCAGGGCACGCAAGGTCCCCCTGCTCATGGCCGCACATGTCCAGGCCTGTTTGAAGTTCACCAGTGACAATATGGATGACCCAGAGTAGTCATGGGACAAGGTCATATGTTCACATGAGACCACAATAGAACTTTTTGATACCAACTTCTTTTGCTGTGTTTGGAGGAAGAAGAAGGTTACAACTCCAAGAACACTGTCCCAACCGTGAAGCATGGTGGAGGAAAGATCACAGTTTAGGGGTCCTTTTTTCAAAGGTAACAGGATGACTGCACCGTACTGAAGGGAGGATGGATGGATGGGGTCATGTATTGCAACATTTTGGCCAGCAACCTACTTCCCTCAGTAATAGCATTGTAGATGGGTTGTGGCTGGATCTTCCAGCATGACAATGACCCGAAACGCGCAGCCAGTCAAACTAAAGAGTGACTCTGTAAAAAGCATTTCAAGGTCCTGGAGTGGCCTAGCCATTCTCCAGCCCTGAACCAAATAGAAAATCTTTGCAGGGAGCTGAAACGCAACGTTGCCCAGCAACAGCCCCAAAACCTGAAAGATCTGGAGAAGATCTGTATGTAGGAGTGGGTCAAAATCCCTGTTGCAGTGTGTGCAAACTTGGTCAAGAACTACAGGAAACTTCTGAACTCTGTAATTGCAAACAAATATTAAGTTCTGTTTTTCTATTACATCAAATTCTGTTTTCATGCAATAAAACAAGAAAATGCAAGTTAATTATGCAAAAATCAAACAATGTGATTTGCTGGGTTTTTTTTAGATTCTGTCTCTCACACTTGAAGTATACCTATAATAAAAATTACAGACCTCTCCATTCTTTGCTGGTGGGAAAACTTGCAAAATTGGCAGTGTATCAAATACTTTTTTCCTTACTGTATATGACAATAGTCAGTTTTTGAACAACCAAGTTCTAGTCTATATATGACAATGATATGACCATTAGTGATGAGCGAACATGCTCACCACTACTCGTTACTCGCCCGAGTATCACGGTACTCGGTGTACTCGACGAGCACCGAGTATTTCCAGGATTACTCGGCGGGAACTCAGGTCTCCACCCAGCTGTTTTGGCGGACTTTACAGACCCAATCACAATGCAGGGATTGTCTGCCAGGCAATGAAATGCCGCAGCCAACTTTGTTGTGGTCGTGCAGTGATTGGCTGGCCACACAGCATCATCAGGGGTATAGGAGACCGGACGCCGCCCTGCTCGGTGCTTTCAGCTCTGGATTTAGATAGTGTAGGGAGAGCTGCTGCCGAGATAGGGTCAGAACTACTCAAATCCAGATAAACCAACAGTCCTTCTAAGGACTAATTCCAGAGTATATAGGTTCCAGTGTTAGGCAGGGTAGTGTACTTCGCTCTATACACATCAGTGCAAGACCTGCAGGCACTGTATGTGTGTATATAGATCATTGCATACATCAAGAGGGTCCATTCCCTTCATGTGTTCTGGTGCTGCTGCTGCTACCTGTAGGATATATTGGCCGTATGCACCTATCCCCAGGTGTAATTGGCTTTGAAAATTGTTTTGGCCAGGGCTAATAGAGCTTTTTTTTTTATTGCGAAGCAATCCAGAGCACATTTTTTTTCCCTCCATTTGCTTTTTGACATTGCACAATACAGCCAGATCCTTTTCCTAGCACAGCTTTAAAATCCAGCAATTTTAAAGGTGTCCCAAACATCCCTTTTTGAGTGCGCAGAGAAATATTTTATTTTTATGTGATACGGTTGAGTAGATTTTTTTTTGAGTGTCTTACACAATTTCTTGGCACTATTTTGCTGAACCCCCAAAAATACATACAGGCCACATATTTTACAGTGTGGTATATGTGTGACAAGCATCATCCATTCGTCTGCTAAAAATTTTGGTCTTTTTAGCCCTAAATTCAATTTTTTTTTGCTGTCTGGCACTATACTTATATACAGCACCATTTAGCCAAAAAATAAAAAATTACAGGTCACACATTTGTCGTAGTGGTATCTCCGTGCCAGGTGATATCTGTGCTTGCTCAAAGTTTGGCCAGATTATGTCAGTTTTCTTTTTTTGTCCTGGGTGTCAGTGTACTTATATACAGCAGTATTTAGCAAAAAAAATAAGAAAACAGGCCACACATTTTTCAGTGTGGTATCTCCGTGCCAGCTCATATCTGTGCGTGCTCAAAGTTGGCCAGTTTACGGCTGTTTTCTTTTTTTGTCTGGGTGTGACTGACTGTACTTATATACAGCAGTATTTAGCCAAAAAAAAACAAAAAAACAGGCCACACATTTTTTGGTATGGTATCTCCGTGCCAGCTCATATCTGTGCATGCTCAAAGTTTGGCCAGTTTACAGCAGTTTTCTTTTTTGTCCTGGGTGTGACTGTACTTATATACAGCAGTATTTCGCAAAAAAATACAGGCCATACATTTTTCATTGTGGTAGCTCTGTGCCAGCTCATATCTGTGCGTGCTCAAAGTTTGTCCAGTTTATGCCAGTTTTCTTTTTTTGTCCTGGGTGTCACTGTACTTATATACAGCAGTATTTAGCCAAAAAAAAACAAAAAACAAGCCACACATTCTTCTTGTGGTACCTCTGCGCCAGCTCATATCTGTGCATGCTCAAAGTTTGTCCAGTTTATGGCAGTTTCTTTTTTTGTCCTGGGTGTCACTGTACTTATATACAGCAGTATCTCACAAAAAATAAAAAAAATACAGGTCACACATTTTTCGGTGTGGTATCTCCATGCCAGCTCATATCTGTGTGTGCTCAAAGTTTGTCCAGTTTACGGCACTTTTCTTGTTTTGTCCTGGGTGTGACTGTACTTATATACACACTATGTTGCATTATTTTAAAAACAGGCCACATTTTACATTGGGTCTATCTCTGACATGCCTCATACATCCATGTGCCAAAAATTGAGGCATTTTAGGCCTAAATTCCCTTTTTTGGGCAGTCTGTTACTCTTGTTATATCCAGCACTCTTTTGCATCCACCAAAAAACAAACAAATTTTACAGTGTGGTATATCTGTGACACGCCTCATACGTCCGTGTGATAAAAATTTGTGGATTTTGGGCTGGTACTCCAGTGTTTTACTGTCTGTTACTCAAGTTATATACAGCAGTATTTTGCATTATTTTAAAAATCAGGCTACATTTTACAGTGTGGTCTATCTCTGACACGCCTCATACATCCGTGTGCCAAAAATTGAGGCATTTTAGGCCTAAATTCCCTTTTTTGGGCAATCAGTCACTCTCGCTATACCTAGCACTCTTATGCATCCACAAAAATTTTTTTTTTTACAGTGGGGTATGTCGGTAAAAAAATTTCTGTTTCAAGTTGTTATGGCAGCTTCATGACTGTGCTAAGTGCTCGAAATACTACTACCACCATCATCATCTTCAGCCTAGAGGCAGTCACTGCACAGATAGAAAGTCTGAGTAGCAGAGGGTGAACACTTAGGTGGTGTTGTACTCTGTATTGTACTCTGTTTCTGTATTACGATGGCTAAATCTTCTTGATGAAATCATGCCTGGAAGAGCCATAGCAAGATAACTTTGAAGATCATGGGGACAGGACTCGCAACTACTGAAGCCTGGTGTTCCTGGGCAGGATTCTGACCAGCCCTCACCTACTAATACTGAACTGGTTGGACGATGACGTTTAAAAGGAATCATAGAATCATAGAATCATAGAATGGTAGAGTTGGAAGGGACCTCCTGGGCCATCTGGTCCAACCCCCTGCTCAAAGCAGGATTCACTAAATCATCCCAGACAGATATCGGTACAGCCTCTGTTTGAAGACTTCTATTGAAGGAGATCTCACCACCTCTCGTGGCAGCTTGTTCCACTCACTTATCACCCTAATGTCAAAAAGTTTTTTCTAATATCTAATCTGTGTCTCCTATTCAGTTCAATCCCATTGCTTCTAGTCTTTCCTTGTGCAAATGAGAATAAAGATGATCTTTCTACAATGTGACATCCTTTGAGATATTTGTAAACAGCTAAGTCTTCTCTCAGTCTTCTCTTTTGCAAGCTAAACATTCCCAAATCCTGCAACCGTTCCTCATAGCACATGGTTTGCAGACCGGTCACCATTCTAGTCGCTCTTCTGTGAACTTGCTCCAGTTTGTTGATGTCTTTTTTAAAATGTGATGCCCAAAACTGACCAAAGAGGAGTAGAGGGCGATAATGACTTCACGTGATCTAGACTGTATGCTTCTGTTAATACATCCTAGAATTGTATTTGCTTTTTTTGCTGCTGCATCACACTGCTGACTCATGTTCAGTCTGTGATCTATTAGTATACCCAAGTCTTTTTCACATGTGCTGTTGCTTAGCTCTATTCCTCCAATTTTGTATATGCTTTTTTCATTTTTATTTCCCAGATGTAGTACTTTGCATTTTTCCCTGTTAAAAACAATTCTGTTAGTTGCTGCCCACTGCTCCAGTTTATTTATATCTTTTTGAATCCTCTCTCTCTCTTCTCCAGTATTAGCTATCACTCCTAGCTCTGTGTCATCAGCAAATTTAATCAGCTTACCCTCAATTCCTTCATCTAAATCATTGATAAAGATGTTGAACAATACAGGGCCCAGGACAGAGACTTGTGGTACCCCACTTGAGACATTTATGACTATTCTTTGGGACCGATCACTAAGCCAGTTATGAATCCACCTAACAGTTGCCTTGTCCATTCCATACTTAGTCATTTTTTCAATAAGGATTGTGTGAGATACTTTGTCAAATGCTTTGCTGAAGTCAAGAGGCCAGGCATTTTCTATAACTGAAGCTAGAGATTTTGACATTTCGGATACATTTCCAGAGATGTCAATTGGAGAGCGTGGTGGTCGGAGATGTGACTTCTACACCACCACACGAGCTGCTGCCTCTCCACCACCTAAGGTGCCGCACCCACCACCTTCTTTCTCTTTCCCATTCTCCCGCAGAATGAAAGTCAGCAAGGACAAGGTCCTCTCCCCTCTGTAACAGTCTGTCATTGTAATTTTTTTGGGGTAAACAATATCTATTACTATGTATGAAACCCCTTGTTATGTACAGCACCATGGAATTAATGGCGCTATATAAATAACTAAATAATAATAATAATACTATATGGGTGCTTCCACAAGACAATCCATAAAACATGTTATTGAAGGAATTTGTTTTTCTGACAACTCTGTTCAGCTGTGCACAAACTATGTCAACTTGGTAGCTATACCCTAGTGGGTGTTGGCACAGTGTCATGTTGACTACAGTACCCAGATGTTATGTAGGTCCCTAATCTCACCTCTACTTCAGCAGCATGATGAATTAATAGGAAAAGCACGTGGTATTCACCTCCTCTTCAGCCTCTAGCTACAAAAGCTGGAAGCACTGCCTCTAGCTACATCAGTCACAAGCTGGAAGCACTGCAGCACTGCCAAATGAAAGTGGAAACAGGCTGTGCTGAAGCTACTATGCTTCTGTGACAAACCCCAAATTTTTGAAGAGTTGTGGACAACTCTGAAAGAGCAGGCAGAGTCTTTAAAAAAACAACAAGACTTGTAGGGGGACATTCATTGTCTCCCTCTCCCACTCCACCTCCTCACCTCGACACCTGTCTTTTGGTGTTCCCCAAGGGTCTGTTTTAGGGCCACTACTCTTCTCCATCTACACCTTCGGCCTGGGACAGCTGATGTAATGGCACGGTTTGGAATATCATCACTACGCCCATGACATGCAGATCTACCTATTGGTACCTGACATCACCTCCTTATTGACCAAAATCACATGTCTTCCAGCTATATCATCCTTCTGTTCTGCTCAATTTCAAAAAGTGGACATGGACAAATCAGAATACATAATCTTTCAAGCATCTCATGCTGAGTACACCTGAGAGCTGTGTATGCCTCATTCGGTACCACTTTAGTAAGAGGTAAAGTTTGCCCTAGAGAAAATGATTTTCCAGACATTCACTGCCTTTTTTGCACATTTTTTGCAGCTGTGATCTTCATCTTATTGGTTTGGATGTTGTTAATTTCTAAGTCGTCATCAATACCATCATTGTCAATATATTGTAAAGAGGAAATCAGGTGTTTCCTTTAACAGTGTTTGTTACACTAGGACAATTAATTTTAAAATGGAACATTAGGATATTATTGGTAATATGTACGGGTGAAGATGAAGAAGCTTGTGTCACGGGTGTGTTTATAGTTATGGACGGTGCACTCCTCTTTAAACTTAGTTTTTCACGAGCATCCATTAGTTTGTTTGGTTTTCCTCCAACACTGATCTGCTTTCTCTAACTCAGCATCTCACAAACATGTTGAACTTTGCCCTTTATACAGACACGTGCGTGTTTGGCAACATATTTTGGATGGGCATTTCTTAGGCCGAGTCTCACATGCGCATCTGTTACACCGATCTTCTGACGGGCATGAAACCGATTCTGGTAATTGATGGTGGCTAAGCGACGAATCATTGTTGGCTGTATCCTGGATCTCATACCTCCCATAGCCACTGCTGTTATTAATCATGTACTTTCCCATTCCTGCCATCACCATGCCCCTTTTCCTGATCACTTCATCCGATTTGTCCGCCATATTTTTACTAAAAACCTGCACCTTCCCAGCAGAAACTGTGTAGGAAACCACGTTACAGTTTTGCAAGATGTTTATGATGCCCCTAAAAAAAAAATTACACACTATGTTGATATCTACCCCCAGGAGGAAATGTTTGCCAGATAGTGTATGGGCATTCCAAGTCTAGGAGACCCGCTCCTTCAAATGGGCATAGTTTTTAATCAGGCCTTCCTCCACGGCTCATCATCCACCGCCACTAGATCACCAGGGTTAACGTGTTCCGTGCTGCTTCAGCCAGGGTCGAATTGCTAACAAGGGTGGGTGGTTAAGCTGGGCGTTAAATACTTAATATGGCAAAGGTTGAGGTGTACCCCACAAGGGAAAATGTTTGTCAGCCCAATACACTTAGTGTATGGGCATTCCAAGTCTAGGAGACCCGCTCCTTTAAATTGGGCATAGTTTTAATCAGGCCTTCCTCCACGTCTCATCATCCGCCGAAACTAGATCACCAGCGTTAACATGTTCCATGCTGCTACAGCCAGTGTCGAATTCTGAACAAGGGTGGGTGGTTTTGATGAGCCTAAATTGCTTGTTATGGAAAAGGTTGAGGTGTACCACACAGGGGAAATGTTTGCCAGCTCAATACACTTAGTGTATGGGCATTACATGTCTAGGAGAACCACTCCTTTACATTGGGCATAGTTTTAAATCAGGCCTTCCTCC
>VIAB01010641.1:46341-56547 GCA_009801035.1 Oophaga pumilio | reverse complement strand
AGTCGTCCGATTCTGTCGCCAGTGTGACGCCGGCCTAAGTCTAATTTAAAATTGGCAGACATTTTTTTGTAAATTAGACTGTTCATGGAATCAGCTTGATTTCTTAAAGGAATATGTTCATGATGTACTTTCTCCTATCAGTTATTATTGAGAAAAGCCCACTGGTGGCATATTTTGTGATATATCTTGAATTTGTTTTATTTATTTTTATCTTTCTCATAAAATCACGTCCTAATGTGTATGTTCAAGAAGCACATGATAGATGTTTTCTTTGTCAAAATTTTTTTTCCCCCCTCTACTTTTTTTGGGTTGAAGAGAAAAAAAGAGAAAAAATAAATACTCCTTTTAAATGAACTATTTTTTCACCCCTCTTATTTTCATTCACTGTTTTATGCAATTACATGAATTTTCAAAAATACGAGGGGGGCCTGAAAATTTCGAGGCCCACCCATGAAATCTTTTTTGCATGGTCTTGTTTTGCAATGCAATATGTTATTTACTTAGTTGAATGGTCTTATGAGCAATCTGGATTTATTTAGATTTTTTTTTGTGTCCGTGACAACATTTTAAAGTTTTGTGGCAAGGCTGAAATATGGAAATGGAGAAATTGGCAAAGCGACCAGTCATTCAATACCTTCTGTAAAAAGGACTGACACCATTGGAAATTCACAATGCTGGAGACATTAGGGGACAATGCTCCTTCTTATACAATGGTGAAAAAGTGGGTTGCAGATTTCAGTGGGGACAGACATCAATTGAAGATGCTGCTCTCAGTGGTCGTCAGTCAACCGCATGCACAGATGAAAATTTTTTTAAAAAGTGCAAGACATTGTAATGGCAGATCGACGGGTCAAATAGTGGCACATTGCACAATGTGTGGGAATATCAGTGGAGAGGGTTGGCCATATCCTAAGACAGCTGCTGAACATGCATAAATTTTCGGCCCGATGGGTGCACAGACTTTTGACATTAGAGAACAAACGTCTGAGAGAACTTTGCTCTGATGAAAATGTGCAACTGTTTGAAGCTGATATTCAACTTTTTATGCAGAGATTTGTTACAATGGATGAAACTTGGGTACACTACTTTTGTCCGGAGTCAAAAGAAGCCTCAAAACAGTGGAAACATCCCACCTCCCCATGCCCCAAAAAGGCAAAGGTGGTACCATCCGCTGGCAAGGTGATGGCATCAGTGTTGTGGGATTCCAAGGGTGTCCTCCAGAAAGGTCAAACCATCAATGGGGAATATTATGCAGCTCAGATTCATCTTCTGAGGTCATCAATTAATCGAAAAACGTCGAGGGATGCTGCGGAAAGGGGTGTTGTTTCACCAGGACAATGCGCCAGTTCACACATAAGCTGTTGCAATGGCTGCAATTCACTTCTGTGGTATCCAACTGCTTCAGCACCCACCCTATTCCCCTGATTTAGCTCCCTCGGACTATCACCTATTTCCACAGATGAAAAAGCACCTTTGTGGAAGTCATTTTCCTTCTGATGAAGCCGTCTTGGACGCAGTAAAGGACTTTTTGGAGGAGTAAGACGGAACGTTCTACCACAGTGGACTAATGAAACTCCAAGAGCGATGGCATACCTGTGTGACCCTCAAGGAAGACGATGTCGAGAACTGACTGAAAAATTTTGACCCACGGTCACTACTTCTGGGTCAGGCCTCGAACTTTTCAGGCGCCCCTCGTATACATTCCTATGACATCGGGACATCCTGTAGGTTTTGGGGTAATGTAGAGTCGATAGGGATCCTGAATCATGCCATTCGGATTTTGTTGACAATGATAGATACGTTAAGTATAAATTATCGTTGTCACTTTAAAGCTGTCATTTAATCCAGCTTGTGTTATTTGTTTGGTTTGGTTTTTTAATATGTACAGCCAACATGGAACAACAACTCTGTGTGTTGAGGATGAAGTTCTATGATTTTTCTATGGACCATTGTGGAAGATCTCTCTATTTGCGGCTATTCCGTGAGATTTGTTGATTTCACCAGAATTGAGACCACCTTGACGATGGTTGGTGGGCTTTTAATATTTGGCCAAATGTTTATACTAAGCGTCTCAAATTTTTTCTTATACTCCAAAGCCATATTGCTATTCAAAATTTCATGTATTCTATGTTGTCATGCTTTAGTATGATAGAGTGCAGCCTTTTCTTGTATGTTTTACATGGGGGTAGCTCCCCTTGGTTTGCACCTAGATCACATTAGTCTGGATGTGCCAGTCAGGTTTTTTTGTCTTTTTTTGTAAATTAGACTGTGCATGGAATCAGCTTGATTTCTTAAAGGAATAAATTCATGACGTATTTTCTCCTATCAGTTATTATTGAGAGAAGCCCACTAGGGGCACATTTTGTGGTATATCTTGAATTTGTTTTATTTATTTTTATCTTTTTCGTAAAATCACTTCCTAATGTGTATGTTCAAGAAGCACATGATAGATGACACTGTCATTTTTGTTACAATCTTGAATTTTTGAGCTCCTTTGAGATTTACCCCAAAGCAGTTCTGAGCTGCTCTGGTTGTGCATTCATAGCCCCATTTAAATCGCTATGACACTTCAGAACAAAATAAATTGTGCCTGAAATTGGAGCTATTAAAATTCTAGACTGCTATTAGGGAATAAGCAGTGGCTCTAAAGACTTCTTCTGCTACTGACGGGAAAGCAAAAAAGGAATACAGAAGTACAGTGCCATGAAAAAGTATCTGCCCCCTCTAGAGATTCCTTATTATATATTCATAAAATACATTTTTTAAAAAATATTGTTAGATGAAAAATAGCTGAGTAAACCTAGAACACAGCCTTTTTTTCTTATTATTACTACATTTACTCATCATATAAATATTTGAAAAAATAACTATTCTGGAAAATTTACAATTTCATAAATATATTTGATAATATAATGTAGCTAGTCAAACACAGTCAATCTTGATTGCAGTCAGCTCCATAGTATCATGGCTACCCCAATTTAAAGATTTCCACATGAAAAAAATGTGAGAAAAGTTGGTGGCATGGTCTATAAGGTTATCATAATATGCATGATTCTTACTCAGAAGTGTAGATTTATAATTAAAATTGGGCAAATATATTCAACAGGAGTTGGATTCTACTTGAATTTTTCAAAATTCCATATTCACCAGAATGCAGATTGTTTATAATTTGCTTGAGTGCGAGCTCAGCAAAATTGCTGCCGGTAAGGGATCCAGCAAAAGATTGAAAAAAAAAAATAATACTCAATTCACTGCTCACCTCTGTAGCCACTTTGCTGCTCACTCTTCTCTGTATGGTCCTTGGTGGGCAATGTGCACTGCGACCTTAGAACAGGCACTCTATGCCAGGACTTCCACGACTAGGCCTGGGACTTCTCTCCCCATGCACATTGTAAGGTTTTGTCGAAGTTGAGACACTATGAGGTGTGCTGTGACCTCACATTGTGCAAACGTGGCCAGGATATCCGGCCATAACTAGACCCAGGAAGCACAGGGACGTTTAAGGAGTAGTCATGGTCAAAAGTCTTGGCCTATTGTCAATCTCTGACAGTAGAATTACCAGTGCACTGACATGGGTGCACGACATTCTGGGCGCCCATAAGAAGCTCTACAACATGATCACGGGGCGCCGATGGGTTGCTGTGAGAGCCAGTGGCCTGTTGAAAACCACCATGACTGCCATCACGGAGGACGATGCAACCCAGTCTGCAGCTAAGCGTCAAAAATACTGTGATTTTCCTATATACAGCAACACTGAAGTAGTGATGTACAGTATATAGTACAAGTGTTCAGATGACTGTTCAATATAAGCTAAATTTTTAGGATACATCACAACAGTGATCTAATGAATAGCTCCCTCCAAAAAATGTCTCCATCGAGCAGCTCATGAATCCCAACATCATAATTTCTCCCAGCAGACTAAAATTTCCTAGAGAAAAATGCACATGGCTGCAAGTTGGTAAGAGTTTTGGGACCCTGAGATAAAACAGCCCTTACCCCGACGTCAGAGGCATTCAATTCCACAATGAATGGTTTCTGGAGATCGGATTGCATTAATACTGGAGAGGCCATGAAACACTCTTTCAGATTACTAATGACTGCAATAACATCTGGCAACCAAACTTTAAGATCCTCCCCCTTACATGTGAGGTCAGTAAGAGGTTTAACAATCTGCGAAAAACCCTTAATACATTTTCTATAGTAATTGGCGAATCCTAGAGAACGTTGTAATGCTTTAAAGGGAATCTGTCACCCTGAATTGGCGGGATATTTAAATGATGGCAGTCAGGTCAGATGGGCGGTGTTTTGGGTACTTGTCTTAACATGTTGTTCGCCGCTGTCTCCATTATTTCTGGGAATTGTAGTCGTTGCCCTCCATATAACGCGCCTGCACATTGCAATCTTGAATTGCGCACACGCAGTATGTTTTGCCCGCAGATTGCAATGCACAGGCGCGTTATACTGTATGGAGGGAAACGACTACAATTCCCAGAAATAATGGAGACAGCGGCGAACAACATGTTAAGGCAAGTACCCAAAACACCGCCCATCTGACCTGACTGCCATCATTTAAATATCCCGCCAATTTAGGGTGACAGATTCCCTTTAAGGTTATGATATTGAACCCAATGAATTGTAGCCTGCACCTTCCCAGGATTCATCTTAGACCCTTCAGCAGATACAATGAACCCCAAGAACGAAATTTCTTGAACAGAAAAAGTACATTTCTTCGATTTAGCAAGCAAAAATTTTCCCTGAGCTTATGTAAGACAAAACAGACATGTTCAAACTGCAAATCCATATCAGAGGAAAAAATTAGAATGTCATCAAGGAAAACCACAATAAATCTTCCAATAATATCAGAAAAAATGTAATTCATAAAGGTCTGAAATACTGCTGCACAAGATTCCAGTATCCGTTGTTTTAGATGCTGCATATCTCGTATCTGAAGGTAATTATCTATGCTGCGAAGACACGAAGTGTGCAGGATCTGAAACAACGGATACTGGAAGCCTGTCCTAGCATTTCTTTGGCGGTGTTGCTATCAGTGTGTCAAGAGTGGGAGAAGAGGGTTGCATTGACAATCCAACACAATGGGCAGCACTTTGAGCACATTTTATAAGTGGTCATAAACTTGTAAATAACTCATGAAAGAATAAAGTTACGTTAAAACCAAGCACACCATTATTTTTCTTGTGAAATTCTCAATAAGTTTTATGTATCACATGACCCTCTTCCCATTGGAAAAAATAAAGTTGGATCCAAAATGGCCAACTTCAAAATGGCCACCACGGTCACCATCCATCTTGAAAAGTTTTCCTCCTCCCATATACTAATGTGCCACAAACGGGAAGTTAATATCACCAACCATTTCCATTTTATTTAGGTGTATCCATATAAATGGCCCACCCTATATATATATATATATATATACATATATATACACATACATCTATATATGAATTATGCCTCATGTTTGAGAACAATTAGTGATACTGATGATAAGAAATTGTAAATCACCATCTGTCACTAGAAATAAACAGTTTGCATGGGAGAGGAAAATGGAGACAAATGAAAATGCCTTTGGTAATTTTATGAATTGCTATTCCTGCATCGCCCCATGATTTGAGCAACAGGATTGTGACAGTACCGCATCTTTTAGGGAGGACCACTGGACTCTCAGGTTTCCCTGGAAATTTCAAATGGAAGGGCTTCACAACTTGAGCTGGGACCCAGGACCTCTCCTCAGGTCTGGATGAAGTATTGGAGGGAATTTTGGATCCTTCGAGAATTCACGATAGTCTGAACCTTATACTCCAAGCCACCATCAACTGAAACCGGAGGATGCGGGAAGGAGGGAGACTTTAAAAAAGGGACAAACTCCTTTAATAGGAATCTCTGGAAAACATCAGGGATCCAAAGAGATGAGGGAAGATTCAATCTGAAAGCTACCGGATTGACCACCTCCAGAACCTAATATGGACCAATAAACTTTGAATCCAACTTTGCCGACAGCACTTTAAGTTTAATATTTTTAGATACCTTATCACCTACCTTAAAGAGAACATCCACAGAACGCCTTCCATTTTTGGTGAATCTGCTTCGGGCCCAATATTTTTTTGAACCTCCCTGCAGGCTTCCCCAAGTTTCTGTATGTTGACCTCCACCCCAGGACATTCAGAACTTAAGAATTAAACGTAGAAAATTATCTGAAATGGGAATGAAAACTGTTAAAGGCAAACTCAGTGAGAGGTAAGAATGAAGACCAGTCCTCCTGCTGAGCCTCCACAAAGCACCTTAAAATTTATTCCAAAGTTTGCTTTGTCCTCACAGTCTGACCATTGGTTTCAGAGTGGTAGGCAGAGGAAAATGACAAGTCAATTCGGAGTTTACTACAAAAAGCTCTCTGTAATTTAGAGACAAATGGCACTTCTCTGTCAGACACAATGTTAAGAAGGATTCCACATAACCTTACAATATGAGAAATAAACAACCTGGAGAGTGTCTCTGCATTAGGTAATCCTGCAAAGGAACAAAATGAGTCTGTTTGCTGAATTGGTCAACCACCCAAATAACAGTTTTCGCACCAGAAATAGGCAAATCCGTTATGAAATCCATGGACAGATAAGTCCATTGTCTTTCTGGAAATGGCAGCAAAGTCAATTCCCCTGCCGGAAAAACTCTCACGGTGCAAGCAGGCATCTCAACGAGGTCACGGCAGTTCAGCTCAGCTGGGAACGCAACCTCAGTGACGGGAGGTAACCTCGATGATGTCACCGCCAGTCACCGAGGCTGCGCTCACAGCAGCTTAGTCACTAGTGGTTCTCAGCCTGGATGGTTGCATCTTGGCACCGTCCAGGTTGAAAACTGTTTTTTCCCCAGACATGGATTATGGGATAGGACAGAACGACGGAGAGGTGAAGGATATTGTTGTTTTATTACAGGAGATCGAGGGCTTCGGTAGAATTAGGCATTAGCTGAGTATAACTGTGTTTGTTATTTTTAAATAGAAAAGTAAAAGTGTGTTTTGTTTAATTTCTAGTAAAGGACTTTATTCTTGCTGTGTCTTTATTTACCATATAACTATAGGATTAGTAATGGATAGGTGTCTTATAGACGCCTCCCCATTACTAACCCATGGGCTTGATGTCACCTGATAATACAAAGGTGACATCAACCCCAAAAATATGAACCCCACTTGCCACCGCTACAAAGCTTGGCAAAGTACCAAAATTGGAGTATCTAACAGATGTGCCTTTTCTGGGCAGCTGCGGGGGATAATATACAAGGCTCTTTTCTAGCCTGAGAATACCAACTCCCAGCTGCCTGCTTTAGCAAGGCTGTTTTTCAAAAATGGGGGGACCCCACATCGTTTTTTTTTATTATTTATTTAAATAATTTTAAAAACTGTGGGGACCCCTCTATTCTTGATAACCAACCTTTCTGAAGCTGACAGCTGAGGGTTGCAGCTCCCAGCTGTGAGTTTTGCCTGGTTGGTTAACAAAAATAAAAGGGTACCCATGCTGTTTTTTTTTAAATATTTATTTACAGAGCAGGAGACGGCTAATGAATACTCACATCAGCCACTCCTGCTCTCGCTGTTATTAGCGGCAGTAGATGAAGGTGACGGATGTTGGGAGCAGTAGTGCCATCCACTGACACCAGTGACCGGAGGTAAACTTTATACCTCTGATCACAGCTGAGCGCTCACGCTGTCTTTTGACAGCATGGGAACCACGTCTCTCTGACCGGCGGGGATGATTTCACCACCGATCAGAAGCGATGTTTGACTCGCTGTCATAAACATGACAGCTTGACAAACACTGGATGTTTGGGCCCCTATTCAAGTGAATGAGGTCCGGGTACTTTTCTGGTACCCAAACCTGAACTTTTTGTAACTGTTAGGCCGAACCCGCCGGAACCGAACATCCAGATGTCCACCGATCTCTACTCATCACACATCTAGATCAGTTCCTTGAGGGGTCTAGTTTCCAAAATGGAGTCATTTGTGGGGGTTTTCACTGTTTAGGCACATCAGAGGCTCTCCAAATGCGACATGGTGTCTGACAATTGTTCCAGCAAATTTTGCATTCAAAAATTCAAATGGTGCTCCTTCCCTTCCGAGCTCTGCTGTGCACCCGAACAGTTTTTTTCTCCTTCATATGGGGTATCGGCACGCTCAAGAGGAATTACACAACATATCTTGGGGTCCATCTATTATTTCCTGTTACCTACCCTTGTGAAAATAAAAAAAATTGGATCTGAAGTAATTTTTTTGAGAAAAAAGTTAAATGTTCATTTTTTTCCACATTCCAAAAATTCTTGTGAAGCATCTGAAGAGTTAATAAATTTCTTGAATGTGGTTTTAAGCACCTTGAGGGGGGCAGTTTATAGAATGGTGTCACTTTTGGATAAACTCTATCATATAGACCCCTCAAAGTGACTTCAAATTTGATGTGATCCCTAAAAGAAATGGTGATTTAAAAACGAGAAATCGTTGGTCAACTTTTAACCCTTATAACTTCCTTAACAAAAGAAAATTATTCCAAAATTGTGCTGATATAAAATACGCATGTGGGAAATATTACTTATTAAGTATTTTGGGTGACATAGCTCTGTGATTTAAGGGCATGAAAATTCCAAGTTGGAAAATTGCAAAATTCGCCAAATTTCCATTGTTTTTCACAAATAAACGCAGTCATATCAAAAAATTTTTACCACTATCATGATGTACAATATGTCATGAAAAAACAAACATTCTCAGAATCACCGGGATCCGTAAAAGGATTCCAGAGTTATTACCTCACAAAGAGACATTGGTCAGAATTGTAAAAATTGGCCTGGTCATTAACGTGCAAACCATCCTTGGGGGTTAAAGGGCTAAACCTAAAGAAAAACAAGGACCATCTGGCTTGTTTGGGGGTTGATTGCTAAGCAGATTAAATGCAAGCTAGATTCTTATGAACTTATGAACTAATAGATCTATCCTAGTCGTCAAAAAAGGCATTAACAGAAGACCATTCTGGGGCTTGTGGGGACAAAGAAATTGCCCAGGTCTGAGGACCCCCTTGCAGTAGGGATATGATTATCCCCACCTGAAGACCGAGGTCACGGGGTAAAATATGGCCTTCAGCTGTTCCTGAACACCTTAAACTGTTTTTTCTTTTCCAAAAATGTATTAGGGGGGCCATTACAGGTTCGGGAGAGACCAACTGTACTTCAGAAGGTACCAACATCACAGCCACTGCCGGTAGTGTAGGGCTATAGGAAATTTTTATCAAACTAATTATCTGACCCTGCAACTGATATTGTGACTGTTAAAGACTTTGTCATTCCTTAGCCATTCCTGAATCATCTGCGTCATATTCACAGAGCATGTGAACAGTATCCATACTAGTGAAAAGGACAAACGTATATGTCAGTCATAATGTGACGCTGAGCCACTTCTCATGGACAAGCCGTGAGTCCTGGAAGTCAAGGAGTCCAAGGCCAACAGCCAGGAGGGTACATCATAAACAGAGATGAAAGAAAGGCGAAGTCAGGTCACAGTCCAGGGTCAGAACTCCAAGGTCAGTGTGTGTTAAGGCAAAATGGGTAATACAAACGGATAGTCAAAACACAACTCCAAGGTCTAGCAACAAAGATCAGAATATCAGAATTCGAAGCATAGAGCAAACAAAGCAGTAAGCTGAAAGCTACAATTAGCAATAGTCCCAGCATAGTCAGCCAGTTCAATGGCTAAGTAAAGATACTGAAAAGGATACATCTGGAGGATTTTCAGCAGGCCCGGCTTAATTGGACTGCAAGGAAATCCCATACACAAAACTGACAACCAGCACTCCTTTGCATACTACAGGAGGGCCGAGCTGTCACTCACAAAGCTGACAGCCGGGTACGCCCCTTGCAATCGTTAGGCTGTCTGAGCTGTCACTCACTGCATCCCTAGGACACAGTGAGCTGCGGGATCGTGACACAAAGGCTTTTGTAGGAAGAATTAAATACATTTCTGTAAGCATCTTCAATACTTTTTCCCTTTGTCATTTCTCATTATTACACATCATTTATGAACATCTATGGCTTGATTCCCTTGGCTGTGTGGATAGGTGTCACTGACATCTGGTGAGAATTTAATGTCAACAGCACCTTTATAAATATATTTATTTAGAAAATGGGTAATCTGTTCAATACCTATTTCACCCACTTTGT
>VIAB01010640.1:44338-57416 GCA_009801035.1 Oophaga pumilio | reverse complement strand
CAACCCAAAGCATCCAAATGACCCTAATCAAAAGTT
Source organism: Oophaga pumilio (assembly GCA_009801035.1). Taxonomy (NCBI): domain Eukaryota; kingdom Metazoa; phylum Chordata; class Amphibia; order Anura; family Dendrobatidae; genus Oophaga; species Oophaga pumilio. The sequence continues at coordinate 57,380 of VIAB01010640.1, read as the reverse complement.
TTCATACCACATTTCTTAATACTGTGTTTTGCCCCCCTAACATCAATGACAGCTTGAAGGATGAAGTTCTTTATTTTTTCAGATGGTAAAGCTGCCCACTCTTCTTGGCAAAAAGCCTCCAGTTCCTATAAATTCCTGGGCTGTCTAGCATGAACTGAGTGCCTGAGATCACCCCAGAATGGCTCAATGATATTGAAGTCGGGAGACTGAGATATCCACTCCAGAACCTTGAATTTTTTCTGCTGCAGCCAATGACAGGTCGACTTAGCCTTGTGTTTTGGATCGTTGTCATGTTGGAACATCCAAGTACATCCCATGCACAGCAAATTTGCCTCCAGTATTTGCTGATAATGTGCTACATTCATCTTTCCTTCAACTTTAACCAAGTATCCTGTGCCTTTGTAGCTCACACATCCCCAAAACATCAGTGATCCACCTCCGTGCTTTACAGTAGGAATGGTGTTCCTTTCATATTGTTGATCTCTCTTCAAATGTAACCTTTATGGTTGTGGCCAAAACGTTCAATTTTGGTCTCATCACTCCAAAATACCTTGTTCTAGAAGTATTGAGATTTGTCTTTGTGCTGTTCTGCATATTGCAGGCGAGATACTTTGTGGCATTTGAGCAGTAATGGATTTCTTCTGGCAACTCGACCATGCAACCCATTATTGTTCAAGTGCCTCCTTATTGTGCATCTTGAAACAGCCACACCACTAGTTTTCAGAGAGTCCAGTATTTCAGCTAATGTTATTTGTGGGTTTTTGTTTGCATCACAAACAATTTTCCTGACAGTTGTGGACAAAATTTTTGTTGGTCTACTTGACCATGGTTTTGTTTTTACAGAGCCCCTGATTTTCCATTTGTTAATCACAGTTTGAACATTGCTGACTGGCATTATCAGTTCCTTGGATATCTTTTTGTATCCCTTTCCTGTTTTATACAGTTCAACTACCTTTTCCCGTAGATCCATTGACAATTCTTTTGCCTTCCCCATGACTCACAATCCAGAAACGTCAGTGGCTGAATGAAAGATGCAAGAGTTTGTCTGGATCCCAGGAACTCACTCAGCTTTTACGTATAAACATTGATTACAAGCAAACAGGTCACATGAGATGATGTTACCTATTGTAGCCATTCAAACCCATTTGTGTCAACTTCTGTGGATGTTATCAGACCAAAATTACCAGAGTATAATATATGTAGATAGTATATCAAATACAGACCATAGCATTATGTGGTTGCTACACTAGACAGTCTGGAGTTTTCACCTGTTAGTAGGGTCTGAGGGATTAGCATTTCATTTGTTAGTATACAGATATACTCTTGGTTCATTTTTATGACATTCTACCTGCACTCCTGTGTACGAAAACCACCCAATACATAGTCAGTTATGTAAGGGAAGTATAACATTTCAGTATGTCTACAGTTTACAAACTTAAAAATACAATACTATCTGGTATATATGTTATCGGGTTTAAAACATTATTATATTGATAGCTTATTAATGCAAGTGTTATTACTTTATATAAATTACATTGCTTTTCATTGAATGAAATGGCATGAGTAATTAGCATTGTTCAAGGACAAAGAAAATGAGATGTGCATAAAAAGATAATAAACGTATTACAAGCGAATAATGGAAGACCTCAAAACAACAAAGTGCAGAGATAAATGGAGGCCTGAGGGATAAATGGAAGCCTCAGGGATTCATCTTTAATGGAAATGATTATAATAAATGAGCGTACTGTACATTAATTTTTTATTTCAAAGTCTTCTGCATTTTTTAAAAGGCTCCTATGCATATATAATTATTTCTGACAAGAGTTCATATCTATTTTGGTGAATTGTTTGGTATTGCTTTTTTGACTTTCATAATTGTAACATGGAGAAATGAGGGTCGGCAGGCACCTAAGTCTGCTAGCCAAAACCGCATGGACTAGGGATTTTCACGCCTAACACCCACTCTCCTGTTAAAGTGGGCATAACACTACACAGACAACACAGAGTTAGGGTAAAACAGTGTGGCAATATTTTATTGAACCACTACACCCAATAGAAAACAGAATAATCCCAGCAATTACCCCCAACATGGTGCACATTACAGAGCCTCACCCTTCTGCTGACTCTTCTGGATAACAGTAGATGTTACATCACAGCTCCAGGGTCAATATTTCATCTGTAATATACACACAGAGAAGAGATATTGACAAGCGTAGGGAGATGACCGAGAACAGTCCATAGAGTTCGTACAAGGTCCAAAGCCAGTTGACACAAGGTCACCGCTCCCAGGGTCACAATTCCACCTGTGATATACACACAGAGAAGAGATAACAACAAGCGTAGGGAGATGACAGTCCATACTGTCAATACAAGGTCCAAAGCCAGTTGACACGAGTGTCACCACCTGGCTTATCCGACCATCTCCTTGGAACCAGGCGACCAGCAGGTCCCAAAACCTGGCTTTTTCCAAACATATCCATGGTTCAGAGAAAGTCACTGGATCAGATCTGTGTCCTTCCAACTAGAGCCGAAAACTCCTACTTTGTTTCCCTTAGAATCATAGATCTTACTTCAGGAGTGATGAGATCAGATCTGCTCTCTCTGTCTCTTGAGTCTTTTTATACCCAAGGCATGTAAGCTATTTTTAGATTTACCCAGTATGCTTCGGTTCAGCATCACAGCCTTTCCCTATCTACTCTCAAAGTCACAAAATGTTTTCAGAATACAATGCATAATTTGCATATCAGCATACATCAATAGCCAAAGACAAACACACACTGTAGTATATGGGGTACATCAGCTCACAAGTCTGTCTTCTTGACTCACCAGAACAACACTTAAATCCACAAGTCAATATACAGAAAAAAAAGTCAATTCTTCTTGGCTTTTTTCAAAACATAGTTGTCTGGGAAATTAAGATACAATCTGGTTTCTTCACATAACATATACACGAAATTTAGATATAGTGCTCAGCAGAATTGAGTACACGCCCTTTCAAAAGTAAGATTTGAATCAATATCTCACTAAATAAACTCAGAGCATGAACGTAAAGTTAATAATATATTTCATTAAAAATATCTTAAATTTTCCTTTAATTAGTTGATGTAAAATTTACTACAGCTAGTATTTTGTATGCGTTCCTTGATTTTTAAGGACAGACTAAGTCTTCTAGGTATGGAATGAACAACAACAGAAGCAACATCTAATTTTTGCAATTCTTCAGAAACAGCCTCCTTTAGAGCGTGGATGCTGGATGGAGAATGATGCTCAACTTGTCTATTCAGAATTTCACCTAGATGTTCATTTGAGTTCAGATCAGGACACATACTTGGCCACTGAATCACTTTCTCCTTCTTTTTTACAAACGCAAACAATATGTATTTTGGATCATGTAATGTTGGAAAGTGCATGAAAGTGCATTTGGCATTGTGGATCACCAGCTTCTACACATTATGCTCCCCTCTATTGGGCTCAAGGACATCATTCTCTCCTGGCTCTCCTCCTACCTCTCTGACTGCTCCTTCACTGTATCTTTTGATGGCTCTTACTCCTCTCCTCATCCCTTTACTATCGGATTACTATAGTGCTCACTCCTAGTTCCCTCCTCTTCTCTCTATACACAGTCCCTAATTTGGGTTTTAGTATCATCTCTTTGCTGACAAAACCTAATTGTACGCTTCTTCCACTGATATCACTCTCACCCTAATACAAAATACCAAGGATTGCTTGAATGCTGTTTCTAACATCATATCCTCCCTTTATTTGAAACTGAATCTCTTCAAAACTGAACTTCTTGTGTTTCTTCCCTCTACTAACCTAATTCTACCTGCCATTAAAATGACCTTGGAAGGTTCAACTATAACTCTCAAGCACCATGCCCGCTGCCTTTGGGTTATATTTGACACAGAACTTTCCTTTATTCCCTATTTCCAATCGTTCGCCAAAATCTTAAAAACATCTCCTTAATCTATCCCTTTTTCACCTCTGAAACTGCTAAATATAATACAATATAAACTCATAGCTCTCACCAACAAAGCCCTCCACAGTTCTGCACCACACTAAATCTCCTGTCTCATCTCTGTCTATCGCCCTTCAAATTCCCTCTGTTCTGAAACTGACCTAAGACTAACATCCTCCATATTATGAACCTCGCACCTCCATCTCCAAGACTTCTCCCGTACTGCGTCAGTTCTCTGTAAGGTACTACCCCAGATGACCCGACTGTTACCTAGCCCCCTGGTTTTTAAGTGTGCTTTAAAAACACATCTCTTTAAATAAGCCTAGCATCTCAACTCCCTAACCTAACTCTCCCTTGTTCCCGCCTTTTAAATATTATTCACAATTTGCTCCCCCCTCTTCAGCTGTCTCCACACCCTATATACACATAATTGCACTTGATAATTGTACTTAAACACACTGGCTAATGACCGAATAATGCACCTTTAAATGAAAATCCCTATTTATTACAATTACTGGATCAGAAACAACGCTTTTCACCTATTGAATCCTACCCCCCATTTCCTTGTAGATTGTAAGCTTGCGAGCAGGGCCTTCATGCCTAATGTAACTGTTTAAACTGGCTTACAGAGTATTGAATTTAAAGTCTCTATATGTCACTGCTTGATTGTAAACTGCTGCGGAATATGTTGGTGTTATATACAGTACAGACCAATAGTTTGGACACACCTTCTCATTCAAAGATTCTTCTGTATTGTCATGACTATGAAAATTGTAGAATTACACTGAAGGCATCAAAACTATGAATTAACACATGTGGAATTATACATTACACTTTACAAAAAAAGTGTGAAACAACTGAAAATATGTCTTACATTCTAGGTTCTTCAAAGTAGCCACCTTTTGCTTTGATTACTGCTTTGCACGTAGAAAAGGTGAACGGATGGACTCTACATGCTTAGTTCCCACCGTGAAGCATGGAGGAGGTAGTGTGATGGTGTGGGGGTGCTTTGCTGGTGACACTGTTGGGGATTATTCAAAATTGAAGTGGTGAGCGGTCCAGCTTACCCCAAAACATCTCGATTGGGTTCAGGTCTGGTGACTGCAGAGGCATGGTCATCTGGCATAGCACCCCAACACTCTCCTTCTTGGTCAAATAGCCCTTACACAGCCTGGAGGTGTGTTTGGGGTCATTGCCCTGTTGAAAAATAAATGATGGTCCAAATAAACGCAAACCGGATGGAATAGCATGCCGCTGCAAGATGCTGTGATAGCCATGCTGGTTCAGTATGCCTTCAATTTTGAATAAATCCCCAACAGTGTCACCAGCAAAGCACCCCCACATCATCACACCACCTCCTCCATGCTTCACGGTGGGAACCAGGCATGTAGAGTCCATCCGTTCACCTTTTCTGCGTGCAAAGCAGTAATCAAAGCAAAAGGTGGCTACTTTGAAGAACCTAGAATATAAGACATATTTTCAGTTGTTTCACACTTTTTTGTAAAGTGTAATGTATAATTCCACATGTGTTAATTCATAGGTTTGATGCCTTCAGTGTGATTCTACAATTTTCACAGTCATGAACATACAGAAAAATCGTTGAATGAGAAGGTGTGTCCAAACTTTTGGTCTGTACTGTAAATAAAATTATTATTAATTATTATTACTAGGGGCACAGAGTGATAGTAGTATAGAACAGTATGACTTTAAATTCATGATACCATCAATGAAATGTAGCTCCATGACCCTAGGAGAACTTATGCAACTGCACAGAAGGACACTGCCACCACTATGTTTCACTATAGGCACCATCGTGGTGGCAGTGACCTAATGTGGAGTTACATGAGTGTCCCAGGTGTCAGAGAGCTACATTTAATTGATGACATCATAAATGTGATGCATAATAATGTGAAGTGCATTCTTTTTGCATCTACTAATTGGAGTAAAACTGAACATTTTGTAAAGAAAGTTATAATGTTAACCTTACTTTCATGTTACAGATTAAAAATATTCTGAGACTTAGTCTTGTGAAAATGTTCTTGTATTCAGTGAGATATTGATTAAAATTTTACTTTACTCAAAATTCAGAAAATATAGCAAAAGCGTGCTTATTTTCAAATATGCTTGAAAAGTGCTTGTGATTTTTAAGAAAGAAGCTGGGAGAATGCAGTCATCTTTTTGCAATTTGTTGTATTCTGGAGAATAATAGAGACTAACCCGGAGGGATGATGTGCTGTATTCCAAGGGAAACCAAAGGTCCATTTATTTCACTTGCAGTTGAAATTGGAGTGTTCTAGTGATATTACTTTAGCTTTATTTCGTAAATTTTGTGTGGCAAGTTATACTTAGTCATTGTGCATATCCGCTTTAAGAAGTAAGGATATTAAAACATTTGTTAATAAATGAAACAACTTAAATCTGAATCTCTGTACGGTCTAATTTATAATGTATATGATGGTGCTGAATATAACTGCTGAATTGTATCACACTGTTCACTGAAAATGAGCAATTCAATAAATGTGCCTGTTGAGCAGATGTCTACAGGAATATGTTTAAGCACATTGGAAGCAGCTGGATCTTGGGAGAGGGAAATGAAGTGTCCCTATAACTAGCTAATAAAGACTGCATACCTGCTGTACCAATAATTCTATGTGCCACAAATAGCACATTGTCTCCATATGCTGGTGCTGGGTAATCACAGTTAATCACATTTCTCTGAAACAGGATGATTTCTTCAAGAAATGTCTAGTTCCTATCCGTGAAATATTCTGCTTTTTTATTTATTACATTTTGCAATAGAAAACCAATTCATTCTATTGTGTTATGTACAATGTGTGTAAACTACAGATTCAGAATATTGTAATTCAGGGAAACACATCTAAATCAAAACTGGATTCCTGCTAGTTCTTGCTTAAGACACAGCAGAGCTCTCAGAGAGGTTCAGTGACTGAATCATATTCTGGACGGGCTTGATGGCAGAACATAACCAAAATCATAGTTTAAAAACTTTTATCTGCCCTAAGAAGTGATCTAATCACTATGTAGCACTAATATAGAAGAACTATATATATAAGTTCAGTCCAGAGACCTGTCTGCAGCCTATAAGTTTATCAGAGGAGTTTCCATTACATTTAGGGGATCTAAGAAAAAAGATAGACAGGATTTCATTATTTTAAGTGAGACTATCTTCTTAGGCTATGATCGCTTTTTGAACTGATATGTTTTAGTGATCTTCATAAATACAAAATTACATTTTCTATTTTGATTAATAGAATTGTCCAACCAGTTTGTTGCTACACTCTTGTGAATCTTAAACACATAACTGATTGTCCTGATGATTCTAACAGATCCAACAGCATAGTGGTCTTGGTGGTGTGAGATCTTTCTGCTCTCCCTCTTTTCTCTCACTGTTAGAGATAGCAGCAGAAGAAGAGCTTGAACATGGAAGATTACAGTGTGTAGTGTGTTCAAGTCTTTAGGGAGGGCAGATTACACAGAATATCAGTTTAAGAATATACATATTGTGTAAAGCATAACAGGCCAGTCTGCAGTGGATAGAAGTTTATTACAAAATCTACAGAAATGTTTAAAAAGAAAGGAGAGCAACTAACGCAAACTCGAAAATGGGAGGCGGAAATCCACAACACCTCAGCATTAGCATCTGATTTGTCAGTAAATGGGAAAAGAGATACCTTCTGGACCTTAATAGGGGTAGTACAAGAAAGATGTGTTGGTAAATTGGAGGTAGCAATAGTAGTAGCAACTTGGAGTCACAAAACTCTCAAGTAGTATGTATTTGGGACTAGCAGAATATCAACCAAAGCACAAAGGACAATTCATAGGAGTATAAATGCAAAGTAATGGGCCAGCACTGAGGCACACAAAGTCCATATGGCTCCATATTAGTGTGCCATTGATACTCTATTATAGTCAATGCTAAAATTTTAGAGATTGACACAAATTTTTGCTTTTAAAAAGTTTTCTGCAGCAGTGCTTTTAGATTTTTTACTTAAATGTTTCTATAGTTACTGAAATACAATTCTAAGCATTTTTATAAGTTTTTAAACTTGTATTTAGAAACACATCAAGGTTGTGTAAAGACTCAGTATTTACAATGTTGATTTTATTTTTCAAGGCTTTTGCAATTCTCCTGGCATACTTAATATCATTTTCTCAACCAAATCCTGACTGATGTAACCCTCTCTTGCCTAATCAGTGCTTGGAATAAAATGAGAGGCTGTGCAGATGGAAGGGAATAAACTGAGGAGCAGTGCGGGTGGAGCCATGAAATGATTGGCTGTGCAGGAGCAATGAAATGAAGGGATATGCATTTGGGCCATGAAATCAGGTGCTGTAAAGGAGGACAGCAAAATATATGAGAAGCTGAGTTGACCATTCTGGAAAGGGGGCTGTCGTGAATATCATAGTATTTACACACCTGGTCAACATTGTTGTTACACCTCGTTTAATGGCAGAAAAACCCACAATGGTGACAGAAATAACTTGAATCTAACAAATGTAATAATAAATCAAAAATCTATGAAAATGACCATATGAAAGTCACACATTGCTTTTCAACCATGCTTGGTGACATGGTGTGTATCATACTCAACATGGACCAGAGGAAGTGAAGGAAAGAGTTGTCTCAGGACATTAGATAGAAAATTATAGTCAAATATGCTAAAGATAAAAGTTATAAGACCATCTCCAAGTAGTTTGATGTTCCTGTGACGACAGTTGAACATATTATTCAGAAATTTAAGCTCCATAGGACTATAGCCAACCTCCCTGGTCATGGCCTCAGGAGGAAAATTAATGACAAATCAAAGAGATGGATAATACGAATGATAACAAAAAAGCCCAGAAAAACTTCTAAAAAGATTAAAGGTGAGCTTCAAGCTCAAGGAACATCAGTGTCAGATCGCACAATCCGTCATTGTATGAGCCAAAGTGGACTTCATGGGAGATGACCAAGGAGGACATCATTGTTGAAAAAAAATTATAAAAAAGCAAGGCTAGAATTTGTCAAACTACATGTTGACAAGCCACAAAGCTTCTGGGAGTATGTCCTACGGACAGATGAGACAAAAATTGAACTTTTTGGCAAGGCACATCAGCTCTATGTTCACAGACCGGAAAATTAAGCATATCAAGAAAAGAACACTGTCCCTATGTGAAACATAGAAGAGGCTCTGTTATGTTCTGGGACTGCTTTGCTGCATCTGGCACAGGGGTGTCTAGAATTTGTGCAGGGTACAATGAAATCTCAAGACTATCAAGGGATTCTAGAGAGAAATGTGCTGCCCAGTGTCAGAAAGCTTGGTCTCAGTCGCAGGGCTTGGGTCTTGCAACAGGATAATAACCCAAAACACAGAGCTAAAACACCCAAGAATGGCTAAGAGGAAAACATTGGACTATTCTGAACTGGTCTTCAATGAGCCCTAGCCTAAATCCTTTTGAGCATCTTTGGAAAGAGCTGAAACATGCTGTCTAGAAAAGGCAACCTTCAAACAAGAGACAACTGGAGCAGTTTGTTCTTGAGGAGTGGGCCAAAATACCTGTTGGGAGGTGAAGAAGTCTCATTGAAAGTTACAGGAATTGTTTGATTGCAGTGATTGCCTCAAAAGGTTGTGCAAAAAAATATTAAGTTAAGGGTACCATCATATCTGTCCAAGCCTATTTCATAAGTTTCATTTTTTTTAAAAATTCTGTGGAAGCATGGTTGAAAAGCAATGTGTGACTTTCATTTGTTCATTTTCATAGATTTTTGATTTATTATTATTTTGTCAGATTCAAGTTATTTATGACAACCATTGTGGGTTTTTCTGTCATTAAACGACGGGTGCCAACAATTTTGACCAAGTGTGTAGGTTTCTGTTTGTGGGGCATAATACTGTATGAGGTGTTGTGGGATCATCATAGTATAGTATACATGGGGACTGTTTTAAACATCATACTATTTATGGGGGTCTGTGATGGACATAATACTATATATGGGGTGCTCTGGTGGTGACCATACTATATACGTATTTGGAGGTTGTTGTGGATATAATGCAATATGGGTGGCTGTAATCACCATTATACTGTGTACCGGGACAGTGTGAGGAATGGCTACAGTTTGAAGAGGGCAGCGTGTTTGGCAGTATGAGGTCATAGTGGGAAAAGGGACACAGAATGGATATGGAGAGGGGAAAGCATGAAATAGAAGCACAACATGGAGAGGAGTTAACCTGGTGGGGGAATAGTGTGGAGCTATAGATAGTGTAATGAAAAATTAGAGAGTGGACAACCATGGTATAGGCCGTGGTTCATAAAGGTGGGTGGTGTGGCTGTTTTAGCTGATAATGGTAGACAGTGTGGTGGTCATATACCATAGGAGGCTTATTTACCATATTTTTCGGACTAGAGGACGCACTTTTTTCCTCCAAAAATGTGGAGGAAAATGGGGCGTGCGCCTTATAGTCCAGATGTCCCTAGTATGGCTGTGGTGGGGAGGAGTGGGAGCAGCAGTGGCAGTGCAGTGGGTCACAGGAGGCAGAAGCCGGCTGCTGCAGCTAACTCCTGTGCCCACTGCTAGAGAGAAATGAATATTCACTCCATTCCACACCAATGGAAGTGAAAAGGAGTGAATATTCATTTCTCTTTTTTAGCGAACACAATGTTATCTGCGGCAGCCGACTTCTTGCAGCTGCCCGGCATTCGAGGGTTCCGGCTACTTAAAGCAATGGCTATTCACTGCATTCCATTCCCATAGGTGTGGAATGCAATGATTATTTCTTCCCTTTAGTAGTTGCTCACTTGAAAGCCTGGTAGCTGCAGGAACCCGGGGTCTGCGGCTGACACTGTTCTTGCTAAAGAGCAATAAATACTCACTGCATTCCACGCACACAGTCCCGGCGTGGAGAACACTGAGTAATCTGGCAGCTGTCCTCGGTGGCTTGTAAGCAGAGTATGAAGTCACTGCCATGTGCTGCTTATAAGCATAATGCAGCTGCTGGCACCGGAGCAGGATGCTGCGAGGGAGTGCAGGAAAGATAAGAATGTTTTGTTTTGTTTTTTCCTGCTGGGGCCATGCATACCAGGATGGGGAAGGGGGCCAATCATACCAGGAAAAGGGTGGGTCCAGTCATACCAGAATAATGATGGGGCCATTCATACCAGGATAAGGATGGGAACATGCATACCAGGATAAGGATGGGGCCAGTCATACCAGGATAAGAAAGGGGCCAATCATACCAGGATAATCATGTGGCCATGCATATCATGACTATAGATTACATCTTACAAGGTACCTGGATGTAAATGTTTATTTGTGATACTGACTAATTTTTTATTAGTACTGTGGTTCCTGTATGGTCCACAGTATGATGATGGCTGTTAATAACAACTCCTAGCATCTCCTTATCATTGTTAAGTACATACATTGATTGTACTTAGCTCGATTCTCGGTTCTCGATACTCTTTTTCTGATTATGTATTCATGTACTTATGGGGGTTCTGGTGATGTATTCATATACTGATAGAGGTTCTGGAAACATATTAATTTACTGATGGTGGTTCTGGTGATGTAGTCAAGTACTAATGATGAGTCTGTTGATGTATTTATGTACTGATGGGGATCTAGTGATGCCTTCACGTACTAATGGTGGTTCTGGTGATGTATTCATGTACTGATGGTGATTCTCATGACATTAATGTACTGATGGTGGCTTTGGTGATATATTTATTTATGGATGATATTTCTGGTGCCATATTCATGTACTATTGATGGCTCTGGGTCTCTAATTATGTACTGATGATCATTTTGGATTTGTATTCATGTACTAATGAAGGTTCTGGTGATGAACATATCACTAGAATCATCATCACTACATGAGTGCAGCAACAGAACAACCATCACTACATGAGTATGTCACCAGAACCGGAATACATCACTAGAACCACCATCAGTTTTGTGCAAGCTGTATTTGTCGCAATATGAACGCAAAAATCATCAGATGTATCCCTTTCTTTATAATAGGGGTCTGTTTATTTTCCATTAGGGCAAATGCTAGACACCTTGATTGAAACCAAATGGCCCGATTATAATTACACTTTATTGTTTTCCATAACTACCCTTGGATTCTCCATTTAAAATGTAGGATGTCAGGGATGAACATCGCTGTTTTTTCCCCTGTATTGAGTAAATGGTCCATAAAAATGATTGACTCTGTATCTAACTTTGAAATTGCACTCCCCATTAAGTCACATCACTAAAATGCAACACTTTTTTACTTTTGATAAAAAGAAAAATTGTGAAAAAGATAACAATTTAGGTAGAGGTGGTCATCAGAGTTTGCTACCTAAGCAATTGGCGTTGAAGGAGAGATGTGCATTAGAAGTCCTGTTACCTTAGTCTCTGATCTATTCCTTTGCCTTGGGTGGAGGGGGCGCCATTTATTTAATCTGCTTAGGGCACTAAATTACTTTGTCCTGGCCTTGCCCCTGTGGCATTTTTCATGAGAAAACTGAGAAAAATGGAAAGCTCACTGTCAAAATAACACTATTTATAAATGTGCAAAACTTTAGAAATAAAAAGAAAATAGATTTCATATAGAATTTACTCAGGAAAATACCTAGCACAGTGGAATCACATAAGAGTTGTTTTTTAGCACGGGCAGTGGTCATCTAACTTTTCTGTATCTTATTTCTACCAGTGCTAAGCTGATGAAATAAATGCAAATCCAGACTTGCACTCAATCCTTATTGAATTACCTTAATGGGATTGATTTAAGCCTATGGGGACTCTAGGCTGGGAAAATGAATGCAGTAGTGAGGATTACAAAAATCCATCTTGTCAGTAAAATCACTGTACAAAAAGGTCTGTACATTTCTGAACATGTTTTTATCCTTCTGTAAATAAGACCCTTCTCTAGGTCACTTGCTGTGATTTACTTGATATAAGATTTTGCCACTGAATTAAGACATTTCTTACCATTGACTAAAAGGAGGAGAGTGTTTTGAAAGCTTTACATTATACTTCCTATATTTTCATATAGCTATGACTAGTGTTGAGCGATACGATGCCGCAAGTATCGGGTATCG
>VIAB01010639.1:15748-29125 GCA_009801035.1 Oophaga pumilio | reverse complement strand
TTATAATTTTTTTCACCCATATGAGTGTGCCCAGCTCTTCATTCCACAGGATATTGCGTGACACAGTGGGGGAGGGGGTCCACAGGATATTGGGTGACACAGTGGGGGAGGGGGAAGGACAGATGGTTAGCACTCGACTTTATGTGAAAGGAACCCAAGGTCTAGTGGGCATAAGTTCAGAAAAAATCACTGCACACGTACAAGAAAAATAATGCTTTAGGTGAGTATTTATTGGATGCTGATAGGTGAAGCGACAGTTTGACTTTTCGGCCAACAAATGGCCTTTATCATATAGTCGACCTTTTAAATAAGCATCATGGAAAAAAACAGGTAAGAGGTGTCACTGCAATGAAATTTGTCATAAAGCATAATAAGTCCGGGAAGAGTCAATCCCCAATATGTGCAATGGGTTCAGAGGGAGCCGATCTCCAGGGAGTTTGGGCTTGAGTCATTGGTGGTGCAGTGGAGGATGCAGACACTTCTGTGTCTCGGTGATGAATGAACAGTGGGGGAGGGGGCCCACAGGAAAATAGAGGTGAAAACATGGGGGAGGGGCTCACAGGAAAATAGAGATGAAATCATGGGGGAGGGGCCCACAGGAAAATAGAGATGAAAACATGGGGGAGTGGGCACACAGAATATTTGTGACACAGTTGGGGAGGGGGGCCTACAGGAAAATAGAGGTGAAACTATGGGGGAGGGTGCTCACAGAATATTTGGTGACACAGTGGGGAAGAGAGCCCACAGGAAAATAGAGGTGAAACCGTGGGGGAGGTGACACAAGGGGGCCCACAGGATATTGCGTGACACAGTGGGGGTGTCACGCTGTCTAATGAGATGTTAACAATGTCAGTAAACTATTCTTACAGGGACAACACTCTAAACAACATACAGTTTAGCAACTTCAACATGTAAGAATAGAATAGATTTACCTGACACGATATCCGTTGAACTCAGGGTTAATCTTGAGGACTTGTAAAGCTGCAACAGGAAAGAGGTGGACCGGGGTCTAACCTGACCCTAAACTGGGGTCCTAACTAATCCCTCACCTTGGAGGTACTGATAATGGTTCAGAGGTCCAAGTCTCCAGCCTAATCCTGTCTCCTATCAATCCCTGAATACCACCACAGGGATATGGGCAGATATCAACTAATACACAATTTAAACATATAAGACAGACAGGAGTAAACACAGACTTGCATACACACACAAGCATAGAAGAAACATAAATGGTCTGGGATATAAAACTCTAAGCAATGTGAGCTAAATCAACTAAAGAGATCTCAACTTGAGTCTATACAGGTACAATCCTATCTGTGGTCTGCATGGAGATTTCACTGGCAACTCCCAGAGCAGACAACAAGGAATTTAAAGGAAACCAATCAACAAATAATCAATTGCAGCTGGGAGAAACTGCACCCAGTGCCAGAACCGAGCACTGACAGAATTAACTCCCAAACTGCCAAACACAAAGAAACAGCTACTCAGCTGTGAGAAGTCAGAATGTGCAACCGCGACGATCTTCGTGGCGATGCACACATGACAGGGGGAAGGGGCCACAGGATATTGCGTGACATAGTGGGGGAGGGGGCCCACAGGATATTTGGTGACACAGTGAGGGAGGGAGCCCACTGGATACTGGGTGACACAGTGGGGAAGGGGATACTCTGATATTTAACACCTTTACAACATCCGCCTTACATGTATGCAGTGTGTTAAATGGTGCACCCATGATGTGATCGCGGGTCGTAGATGGGTTGCCTTGACAGCCAGGGGTCAGCTTCCAAGGAGACCATGATTTCTGCTATATGCAGCGATGCTGTGACATCACTGTATATAATAGCACATGCGATCGGATGATCGCATCTTCATGTCTCCTAAGGGGGCTAACTATACCAATGAAAAGTAAAAAAAAATATTTTTTGAAAAATACATAAAAGTTCAAATCACCCCCTTTTATCCCAATGAAAATAAAGATATTTAAAAAATAAAAAAATTCATATATTTGGTATTGCCGCTTTCAGAAAAGTCCAATCTATCAAAATATAAAAACAGTTAACCCTATCAATAAGCACCGTAAACAGAAACAATACAATAATTGAATGTCCTTTTTTCTGGTCGCCACAATTCCACAAAAAAAAGGTGTAACAAATGATCAAAACTAGACATGAGTCTATTCAAGCTCTCCATGCATGTGCTGTGACAGTGAAACAGCCATGACACATGCAGCTGTGGAGCCGAACAGCTGATCAGCCGCCGCGCTCCATGTATCCGGGTTTCCTTTGCAGTTTATTCGGTAAGCGCTATAGCTTTCCAAATAAGGAGGGACCCGATCAAATTCGCTCATCTCTAATCAAAACATTACATCAATCCCAAAATGATACTAATAAAAATGTTGTTTCGCCCCGCAAAAAAAAGCTATTATACAGCTTTCCTGTGTGTAATAAAATATACAGCAGTTGCCGTTTTCTGCCTCTATGTCCTTGCTTCGGTCAGTGGGATATGGCCATCAGTAAGTAATTTATACACGCACCGGACCTGCACTACTGATATCACTCCTGTGCATAAATAAAAAAATAACCTGGAGTGGTACTTAAACAAAATATGTCAGCACTTCTGTGTGGTGTAGTATATAGAGGATGTGTCCCGTGTGGTGTAGTATATAGAGAATGTGTCCCATGTGGTGTAGTATATAGAGATTGTGTCCCGTATGGTGTAGTATATAGAGGATGTGTCCTGTGTGGTGCAGTATATAGAGGATGTGTCCCGTAGGGTGTAGTATATAGAGGACGTGTCACGTGTGGTGTAGTATGTAGAGGACATGTCTCGTGTGGTATAGTATATAGAGGATGTGTCCTGTGTGGTGTAGTATATAGAGGATGTGTCCCGTGTGGTGTAATATATAGAGGATGTGTCCCGTGTGGTGTAGTTTATAGAGGATGTGTCCCGTGTGGTGCAGTATATAGAGGATGTGTCCCGTTGGGTGTAATATATAGCGGACATGTACTGTGTGGTGTAATATATAGAGGATGTGTCCCGTGTGGTGTAGTATACAGAGGATGTGTCCTGTATGGTGTAGAATATAGATGATCTGTCAGCTCTCCTGTGCAGTGTAGTATATAGAGGATGTGTCCTGGGTGGTGTAGTATATAAAGGATGTGTCCCTTGTAGTGTAGTATATAGAGGATGTGTCCTGTGTGGTGTAGTATATAGAGGATATATCCCGTGTGGTGTAGTATATAGAGGATGTGTCCCGTGTGGTGTAGTATATAGAAGATGTGTCCTGTGTGGTCTAGTATATAGAGGATGTGTCCTGTGTGGTGTAGTATATAGCAGATGTGTCCCGTATGGTATAGTATAAAGAGGATGTGTCCTGTGTGGTGTAGTATATATGTGGCGCCCCTGAGGGTTCAGTCGCCACAGAGGTATAGCACCTCATCCAGAGGTGTGATACCCCACTCTCAGGTAAGGAGGGAGCACCACCCAGGACTCTAACACCTGCACCCAACACATACTATAGCAGCCGGGCACCCTGGACGTACCCTAAAGGAGGATGGTCTCATCCCAGGCTGGGTAGGAAAGAATGTATGGGCGGTGGGTTCAGAAAGTAAGAAGGAGGGGAAGTGAAGCTTAGAGAGGGGGAAGGAAACTGTAGAGTGAGTTGGTGAGGGGACCTGAAGCTGGTAGCAGCTTGTCCCCAGACGGAGAAAGTTAGAATAAGAAAGGAAAAGAGAGAGAAGCTTCTGGAAGGACAGAATGGGTCCTAGGGGCATAGATAGTGAGTGATCCATCCGTGGGGCCCAATCCAATAGTGGAAGGACCAGGTCGCAGAAGGGACACCGGCCCCTAGCCTAGTGGAGAACCTCAAGACTCAGCTGGCAAGCCGGAAGCAGTGGCATCTCTAGGTGCCTCAGCTACAGAACCACAGTTATCTTCTCCAAAAGGTAGCCATAAGGGAGCAAGGAAATGCAGAGAGGACGTGATCCGCCAAGATCTGCAGCTACTAGCTTGGGACACTGACTGTGAGCTGTTGGACAGGAAGGAAAGGTGGAAAGTCAGCACAGTGAGATGGCCGAGAAAGGAACATATTGAAGGGAGTCCTGGGAAAGTGTATCCTAATCTACCTGGGAGTTTGCTGAGCCCCTCATCTGGAGGACACAGCCCCAAGCGGGCATCTGTGTACACAAGAACCGTGAGTAAAGCATTGGAAACTGCACTCAGCTGTGTCCTCTAATCATTTCTGTGGCACCCATCCAACACTGCTACATCTACCAACACCACCATCTTCTACATCCTACATCTGCCCTGGGACTAAGCTCTGCCTGTGGAGAGCTATACCAAGTCTGCTGCATCACCAACTGTCTCAGAGGATCTGCACTGCAGTGCTGGTCACCTCTGACCAGAAACCACAGGTGGTGTCACAAACACTTTATTATAAACTCTATTATCCCTTGTAAATATTCCCCTTTTACTGGACGCCCAGGGCCACAGACCCGGTCACTGCCGCTGCGACACTGCCTCTTTAAGAAGCGGCCCGGTACTGAGTACCCCACTGCCCTGGCGAGTGCTCCATATAAAGGATAGGTCCCGTGTGGTGTCGTGTATAGAGGATGCGTCCCATGTGGTGTATTATATAGAGGACGTATCCCGTGTGTTGTAGTATATAGAGGACGTGTCTCGTGTGGTGTAGTATATAGAGGATGTGTCCTGTATGGTGTAGTATATAGATGATCTGTCAGCTATCCTGTGTAGTGTAGTATATAGAGGATGTGTCCCATATGGTGAAGTATACAGAGGATGTGTCCTGTGTGGTGAGGTATATAGAGAATGTGTCCCATGTGGTGTAGTATATAGAGGATGTGTCCCCTGTGGTGTAGTATATAGAGGATTTGCCCCCTGTGGTGTAGTATATAAAGGATGTGTCCTCAGTGGTGTAGTATATAAAGCATGTGTCCAGTGTGATGTAGTATGTAGAGGATGTGTCCCGTGTGGTATAGTATATAGAGGATGTGTCCCGTGTGGTATAGTATATAGATGATGTGTCTTGTGTGGTGTAGTATATAGAGGATGTGTCCTGTGTGGTGTAGTATATAGAGGATGTGTCCTGTGTGGTGTAGTATATAAAGGATTTGTCTTCAGTGGTGTAGTATATAAAGCATGTGTCCAGTGTGATGTAGTATGTAGAGGATGTGTCCCGTGTGGTATAGTATATAGAGGATGTGTCCCGTGTGGTATAGTATATAGATGATGTGTCTTGTGTGGTGTAGTATATAGAGGATGTGTCCTGTGTGGTGTAGTATATAGAGGATGTGTCCCGTGTGGTGTAGAATATAAAGGATGTGTCCCGTGTGGTGTAGTATATAGAGGATGTGTCCCGTGTGGTGTAGAATATAGAGGATGTGTCCCGTGTGGTGTAGTATATAGAAGATGTGTTCCATGTGGTGTAATATATAGAGGATGCGTCCCCTGTGATGTAGTATATAGAGGATGTGTCCTTTGTGGTGCAGTATATAGAGGATGTGTCCCCTGTGGTGCAGTTTATTGAGCATGTGTCCTGTGTGGTGTAGTATATAGAGGATGGGTTCCGTGTGATGTAGTAAATAAAGGATGTGTCCCGTGTGGTGTAGTATATAGAGGATGTGTCCCGTGTAGTGTAGTATATATAGGGGATGTGTCCTGTGTGGTGTATTATATAGAGGATGTGTCCTGTGTGGTGTAGTTGTAAGGATAAGGACCAGGCTGTGTTGGCGGGAGCAGACAGTACATGGCAGGTAGAGAGGAGTGCTCTGTCCCTCGATCACCGACACCGCGCAGGCCTGCGTCAGATCAACCCCGCCGCCACCAGAGGGGACTTAAGAGAGAGAAGTGCAGTGTACCCGGTGACTACCAGAGGGCCAAGTGCCGCACGCTCCGTGTCCGTGAGTGCAGCGTGTGTGCCACCTAAGAGAAACTGAGTACGGGACAGACGCTTATGCCCTGAGCTGCCAGTATATACTTGCCGGTCTTCGTTGAACCCGGATAGTGCTGTGGGTTTCTCTTTCTCAGCTGGATCAAACTATGGACTAGGGGCAGCGGAAATTACCGGAGACCGACCACTGTTGCTAGAAGACGGATCGTTGTTGCTTACAGGACCTTGTTGGCCCAGCACCGCACCAGTCAACGTGGCGCCATTGATTTCCCCACAGCTGCCACAGCCTGAGGAACTACTGACATGATAAGTTACCCCAAAGAACTGCCGTTACTTTATCCATTTTTTTCTTGACCCTGCATTACCTGTGAAACTGAACTGTTTGCTCCCTCATTTGACTGCTTTTCTCCCTGCGTGGAGTCTTCCACTGATAAAGTAAAGTTGTCAACCCTTGCTCTGCCTCTCGTGCTTCCCTGCATCTTGCAACCTGCTCACATAGTTTATAGAGGATGTGTCCCCTGTGGTGTAGTATATAGAGGATCTATCAGCTCTCCTGTGTGGTGTAGTATACAGAGGATGTCTCCTGTGTGGTGTAGTACATAGAGGATGAGTCCTGTGTGGTATTTTTACATAACTGCATAGTGGGCCCACTGGCGGACACAGACCAAAAAGGGCCCCTGTGCAAGAACAGTATATGGGCCCCCATGCAAAATTTCACCTGCTTTTTAGTTGGAAATGGGCCCCCTTACCTCTTGGGCCCCTGTGCGGCTGAACAAGTTGCACCAAATGATATGTCCGCCCCTGAGTGGGCCCCAAGAATGATTTTTCTCTGGTGGGTCCAAGGTACTTCAGTCCAACGCTGGATAGATTGTATCCTAATAGTTATATGCAGAGGGATGTTACTCGCTGCCTTACACAATGCAAGTCTAAGTGGATATGGATCCTGAATACCTTACTCCCACAGATTCTCAACAAGACCCTCATTTTTCCTCAATACTTTGATCATTGACCCCTGCCTGAGTCTCCTAGTTTTTCATTTAAGGTTGTGCCTTGGTTTTAGTCCAACAAGGGCTCATTTGTCTTTGCTTACAGACTTGAATACTGGCACCTGATATATTGCTGCAGTCTTACAAGCAGCCTTGTAGTGTAACAGCATAGTGTTTTGATGCCTTGGAGAGGACGCCTGGTAATGTACGCAGGTGTATATGGATATACAGTGTGGGTGCATGCATGCACATGTGTGCACATACATCTAGATTTGTATATAAAAAAGTTTACATTTTTTTCTAAAAAAAATTTACACCATTTTGTTCTTGATCACAATTTTGTGTTACCACCATCTTCACATATCCATTTGGCTTCTCACTTTGCATCACTCATGCTTTTTAACTTCAATGCTTTTTTACCCATTCACGCTTTGATCATGACAATTTCATCAGTTCCACACATTTTTTAATTTTTTTTTTATGAAATGTCTTGCACACTTATTTTTCCTCTCATTTTTTATATACACATTCTTTAAACACTTTTTATTTTTCATATTTTTTATGTCACTTTAATCTTGTATTTTATTATAGTTGTGGAGATTGGGTGTCCAATCACATTCAAATTCATTGCTGCAATGTGAATTCATTCATCATGTTTTCATGTCACCTGACTTTTTTATTTTTGGATCACGTACGTTTGGATTCAGTTACGTTCACTATTTATTTATTTATATCATTTTTTAGTAATAATCATGTTCAATTGTATATGTATTTTAGGATTACTATTAATCCAGTCTTAAATATCTACCTTTTCTTTAGTGTTCTACTGCTGACAAGTAACGTTTCTTTTATTCTTACATGATGCACAAACTTTATTCTTTGGGATGGTAATTTTAACATTTATGGCCTGACATACCCCTTTACTATATACAGTATACTGAATCCAACTGTATGAATGCACTGACGGCTGCGACGCCTGCCCGACCTATATCTTTATACTGAATGTTATTGTGTTTAATCAAGCAGTTTGCCACTTGACAGTGCTGGACATGATTGGGGGTCTTGTTTAAAATTCAGTTAATGGGTCAGTCCATCATTGTTGGGTATGGTTTTTTAGTGCATACTTGGCCGGTTTCACACATCGGAAAAAAACGGTACCGGAGATATACATGTCCGCACTAAGTGCAACCATGTGCCACTCATGTGCCGCATCACGACCACACGGATGGCCACCGGGGAAGAGCACTAATGTAAGCACTGTCCCCCAGCGGCAGGTGCTGAGGCCGGCTTTCATCCATTCTCCCCTGCTCTGCCGCATCAGCGTGAGCAGAGGAGAATAAATTAATGAGAAACTGACCTGCTGTAACCTCCGGACCGTGGGAGAATGCAAGAGATGAGGTCAATGGGACAGAGCTTGACCTGCCGTGACCAAATCACTTACATTTTTCCACGGTCCTGAGGTTACAGGAGTTCAGGCCGGCAGCGAGCACAGACTCAGTGACGTCACCGCTAGTTACTGAGCCTGCGGTTATCATTAATTTCCCAGTAGTTTACAGCCGGAAGAGTCACATTAGCACCGCTCCGGTTGTAAACTTATTATGCTCCAGATATGGATTACGGCGTGGGAGTGAACGCCGGATAGGTATGGTATATTGTTGCTTTATTATTTTTAATTTTATTACAGGAGATCGAGGGCGTCGCTTGGATTGGCCAAATAATAAAGATGGGAAGCTGTGTTAATTGTTTTATTTCATTAAAATACTTTTTTTTCTTGCTGTGTGTTTATTTAGCCCTTTCACTACTATAGGATTAGTAATGAATAGGTGTCTTATTGACACCTCTCCATTACTAAAGGGTATGCCACACTAAACGAGATCGCTAACGAGATCGCTAACGAGATCACTAAAACGTCACTATTTAGCGATCTCGTTAGCGACCTCGTTGTGTGTGGCATGTAGCAACGATGTGGCCCCTGCTGTGATGTCGCTGATCGTTCACTAGCGTTCTGGACCGTTTTTTGATCGTTGGCGTCCCGCTGGTGAGCCTATATCGCTGTGTTTGGCACCTTTTGCGAACGACGAGCGACCTCGTTTGTGACGCATGAGTTTTTTTTTTGTGTCACGGAGTGGATCGCAGAAGTTGCAAAGCAGGCTAGCAGGACGCAGAGAGCAGGAGCGATGCTGGAAATTCCTATGAACCAGAAGCGCTCAGTACATGCTAATGACAGATCCTAACTACCGCCAAAGTCGTTAAAGAGATTGCTGACCGCTGATGAGTCGTTTATGAGATCTCCTGTTTGGCAGCTACTAGCGACCTAAAAGAGATCACACCAACGATCTCGTTAGCTTGCGTCGTTATCGAGATGACTAATGAGATCGCTAAGTGTGGCAGTACCTTAAGCCGGGCTTAATGTCACCTTACAATAGGAAGGTGACATTAACCCCTCATTACCCCACTTGCCACCGCTACAGGGCAAGTGGGAAGAATCGGGCAAAGCTCCAGAAATGGCGCATCTAATAGATGCGCTTTTTCTGGGCAGCTGCGGGCTGCTGTTTTTAGGCTGGGGGGACAATATCCATGGCTCCAGCTTGAGAATAGCAGCCCGCATCTGTGAGTTTTGTCGGGTTGGTTACAAAAAAAAGGGTGACCCCACGTCGGGTTTTTCATTCATTCATTCTCCCCTGCTCGCTGGCTGAGCAGGGGAGAATAATGATAGGTGGGTTCAGCACCAGCCACCGGGGGACAGCGGCTTACAGTAGCGCTACTTCCCCGGCGGCTCTCCATGCACACGGAGGACAGTGTGCACTGTTCTCCGTGTGTGTGCTGTACATTTTGCGGTCCATTTGTCCGTGTGAAAATGGACATGTCTGCATGTTTTGCACACAGACACATGGTCCATTAAACATGTACATAGACCCATTCATTTGAATGGGTCTATGTGTGTCAGTGTCTCCGGTACGTGAGAAAACTGTCACCACACATACCGGAGACACTGACGTTGTGAAATGGGCCTAATAAAGGATTTATTGTCAATCATCATGCCTGGTTATAAGCTTTTTCCCACCATTTTTGTAGGTGTATATATTGGGTCTTTGTGCAATTAATGTATAACTTTCAGTACTACACAGTTATTTTAGTGCAATAATTTTATAAATGTACGGTACTTACCTATTGATGCAGCTTTTACTTTTAATACATTGGTTTATGTAAACTACACCGACATCAGATAAGACGCAAACTTCTTTCCTCCTCTGTGTCCCTCTATATGGTCATGACATTGTGCAAAATGTATAGGTAGTGCTACTCACTCCCACATGCTAACTATCTATAATGAAGACGCTCTTTGCTGGGCTCCACTGATTCTTCTCCTAATGACTGCTTACTCTGTCTGTATGTGCCTGATCTCTACGGGCAGGAAACAGGAACATTTTTTGCTCCTTTTCATGCTTTCAAGGAGCCCTCTTATCCAGCACTCCCCTATCCAGCCACGTAACCAGCAACAGTGCATATTATTAAAGGACACAGCTCAACCCTTCCTCCTAACAGCTGACATCTTTGACTTCCCCATTGCTACCACTTGCATCCTGTCAGGGCATTATTTACCTAGGTGTTTCTATCATAATGTAATTATTAATTTATTATTTTTATGAATAATAATAATTGACTTGTCTCACTCACGTGGTGCTGTGCACAATTTGGCGCAACTCACAGCACTGACATCACAAATAGCATGAAAAACATTGGCTACAATAAATTATGCCCCCTATTAACAAAGTGTTTTTGCTAAAATTCTGGTGTGAAACACTTTGAAAAGTTGAAAAAATTTTGAGCAATTTAAAGTTACACAAAAAACTTTGTGGTACAAGCAAAAGTAGGGGAAGACTCAACACTATCTGTTAAAATGTAAAGCAAAATAGTCATTGTGACAAAAAAGTAGCAGCACTTACCATCTAAAGTAAAAATGTCATTCTTTATTGGATTCCTTTAAAACATATAGGTAAGTCAGGCAGTTTGCAAAGTGTAGCCAGATGATGGCCATTTTGCGTGTGAACATGCTCCTACAGGTCTGCATACCCATAAAAGCGTGTTCACATGCGAAACCAGCGTCATTCTGGCTGCACTGTGCAAGGTTCCTGATTTACCTGTAAAGGAATCAAATAAAGATTTAAATTTTTCTCCATATGGTGAGTGGCGCTATATCTTTTTCACAACAGAAATATTGGGACTTTTGGTGTTTTCACCCCACTTCCGCCCAGATCGGTCAAAGTGGGTGGAGAAAGGGAGGGACAGTGTATGGCAAAGGCTGCCCAGCAAATTCTTCAAAGGTTATGCCACTATACTGGTGTAACTTACATCAGTTCCTGACCGGAATAACATTTTTGGTTAGGTGCATGCTAATGATAAAATGCGCCTAATTCAAATCAAGATTTTCTACTTGGCCAATATTACCACAAGGGGGCATTCTCTGCGTCTGGAGAAGAGAAGCTTTTTCCACCAACATAGAAGAGGATTCTTTACTGTTAGGGCAGTGAGAATCTGGAATTCCTTGCCTGAGGAGGTGTTAATGGCGAACTCAGTCGAGGGGTTCAAAACAGGCCTGGATGTCTTCCTGTAGCGTAACAATATTGTATCTTACAGTTATTAGGTTCTTTAGAAGGATGTAGATCTGAGGATTTATTCTGACGGAACATAGGCTGAGCTGGATGGATAAATGTCTTTTTTCGGCCTTGCTAACTATGTTATCATGTTACTATGTTACCAATAATACTGCTATATAAGATTAAAAAATATAGCTCCTCCATGACTACATAATGCCACAAGATAGTGACAGAATAATTAAATTATTCTGACCATTATAAGGGTTCTACTTTCCTGAGTAAATTTTTGTCAAGTAGCAGTAAATCCTGCCAAATCCTACTGGTGTGTGATATTTACATACCGGTAATTAAGATCCGACTCTGAATGGCGGTTCCAGCAGTTGTCACGTTATCGCAAGTATGAAATTTGCATACTTTTGGTCATGTGATGACCAAAATTTCAGCTGCTTTACTTTATGTTGTATTCTAGTCGACATGTGACTGCAAGTGTGCAAATCGCATACTCGTGATCAAGTGACAACTGCTGAAGCTAGCAAGCGGAGCCGGATCCTGTTGGTATGAAGTGTAAAGGATTCGGCAAGCTGCTGTGCTTACTGTCAATTTATTCATCATGACTGTATGAATTTAAACAATTTAAACATGACTTGAAACCATGATTATGATCTTCTGGTTGAAACGCGTTAGTTTTACTGACTAAGCTGTGCTCTCTATATTTGTGTTCCTGAAATAAATTTGGAGATTTTTGCTCAATTACAGAGTGCCGGATATCCTTTCATCAATTTAAACATGACTGTAACAAGACCAATATTAGCATCATTATTGCAAATAAAACCACCAGATCATATCCAAATGTTATCATCATATATATCAGTGATGATACCACCATACTGATTATTAATCAAAACCACTGCAATAGGACTGATATTACCATCATGCACTCATGGTAATATCAATTCTATACCACAGCTCTGCAGACCATATATTGTATACACTGTACAGATACCAGTGACGCACTCAATAACTGTCATTTATTTTCCTTTTTCTTTTCCATTCTGCCAGACCAGACCTCCATGACCAGTTCTTACATCCATACATTGTCCCTGCAAAATGTAACTCTCAGAAGCTTACTGCTTCTCCAACGCCTCCTCACATTTCCCCACCTCTACACAAACCGTATAGTGCTGTAACCAGTGCCTTAGACAGTTACAGTGCCTTCTCTATGCCCTGCACAGTAATAGAACCCTCCTTTCGTGCCACACAAATAACAGTGCCCCCTCTGCGGCCTTACACAGTAATAATGTTAGCAAAAATGTGCTTCCATACAGTTATAACAGCACCATATAGTAATAATGTCCTCCTGTACCTTTAATAATTCCCACTTCTTATAATAATTTAAATGACCCATGTACATCTTTCTTATAATAAACAAGCCTCGCTGTGCTTCCTTATTATGATAATGATCTCTCAGTATGCATTATGATTGGCACAACTAGCCACATACAGAGTATGATGGCCACCACAGCTCTCCATATAATAAGATGGCCTCCACAGCCACCCATACACAGCATGATGGCTCCCTGAGTACATTCTTCCATACACAGTATGATGTCCCCCACATCCCCTCATACACAATATGATGTCCTCCACACACCCCCTTACACAGTATGATGCTCCCAAAGACATCACACTCAGAATGATCATCACCATAGCACCCTATACACAGTATGATTCCCCATAGCTACCCTGTACACAGTAGAATACCCGCACACACAGTATGATGGGCACCGTAGCCCCCTATAGGCAGGGGACCCCTATTATACCCAATTTTATGCACCCTACAGCCCCTTACACACAGTATGATGCCTCCATAGCTCATCTACACATC
>VIAB01010638.1:53374-63630 GCA_009801035.1 Oophaga pumilio | reverse complement strand
AGAATTGTAAAAATTGGCCCGGTCATTAAGCTGCAAAATGGCCCAGTCACTAAGGGGTTAAGAATATGCTGAAGCTATTGAATGTGAGCAATGTGTGATTCACTTTGCACAAATCGCATAAAAAGCTGCTTTTTTTCACATTTCTTCAGCCAGAGAAGGAACATATAAATGTAGGCATAATCAGTGTTCTTCCCAATAATAATAATTATGGACACATAACTGGTATTTGCTGCCTGCTTGATCAGTGTTGTTTAGCACTGCTGGAATTAAATCACATATTTTTTTTGATTTATGCAGAAGCAAGCCAGCAATATTTTTGAAAAAAAAAAAAAACATTTAACTTTCACAGTTATATCACACATAGTACAGTTTTTGAAATGTCTTTTATTGGTCTAATGTAACTTACATACAGCGTCGGCCTGGAGTACCTTGGGCCCACCAGAGAAAAATCATTCTTGGGGCCCACCATCATACTTCCAAACCTTTGAAGAAGGGAAAGAGGGACAAAGGCTGCGGCACGCTGTGCCTGCCGCAGCAAATTTTAGGCCACGCCACGTTGCACCACAGACTGTCCAGTAGTTGGTGGATACTTTAGTCCAGGTGTGGGAGGAGATCCGTCAGGAGACCATCCCCCTCCTCATCAGGAGCATGCCCAGACGTTGTAGGGAGGTCATACAGCATACCTCCCAACTTTTGAAGACAGGAAGGAGGGACAAAGGCTGCGGCCGCGGCAAATTTTAGACCACGCCCCTACCACACCCATTTCACAACTAATCACACCCATGTCCATGCCCCAATCACACCATTTAGCACTGCTGATCACACTGACTGGTACTGAGGGCACAGTGGCCGGCATTATGGGCACAGTGGCTGGTACTGAGGAAAAGAAAGAAAGAGCAGCGAGAGAAAAAGAAAGGAGAGAGAGAGAAAGAACAAACAGAGAAAGAGAGGAAAGTAAGAGAGAGAGAAAGAAAGAACAGAGAGAGAAAAAAAGAACAAAGAGCGAGAAAGAAAGAACAGAAAGAAAGAACAGAGAGAGAGAGAGAAAGAAAGAACAGAGAGCGAGAAACACTAGAGAGAGAGAAAGAAAGACTAGAAAGAGAGCAAAAGAAAGAATAGAGAGAGAAATAGAGAGAGAAAGAAAGAAAGAATAGAGAAAGAAGGAATAGAGAGAAAGAAAACAGAGAGAGAAAGATGGGAAAGAAAGAAAGAACAGAGAGAGAAAGAGGGAAAGAGCAGAGAGAGAAAGGAAGAACAGAGACAGAAAAAAAGAACAGAGAGAAAAAAAGAACAGAGAGCACGAAAGAAAGAACAGAGAAAGAAAGAACAGAGAGCGAGAAACACTAAAGAGAAAGAAAGACTAGAGAGAGAGAAAAAGAAAGAATAGAGAGAAAGAAAGAAAGAAAGAAAGAAAGAAAGAAAGAAAGAAAGAATAGAGAAAGAAGGAATAGAGAGAAAGAAAACAGAGAGAAAGAGGGGAATGAAAGAACAGAGAGAGAAAGAGGGGAAAGAAAAGAGAGAGAAAGAAAGAACACAGAGCGAGAAAGAAAGAACAGAGAGAGAAAAAGTATAGAGAGAAAGAAACAATAGAGAGAAAGAATAGAGAAAGAAAGAAGAGAAAGAAAGAATAGAGAGAAAGAAAGGAGAGAGAGAAAGAATAAAGAGAGAAAGAATAGAGAAAGAAAGAATAGAGAGAGAAAGAATAGAGAGAGAAAGAATAGAGAAATAGAGAGAGAGAAAGAAAGAATAGAGAAAAAAAAGAATAGAAAGAGAGAAAGAATAGAGTGAAAGAAAGAATAGAAAGAAAGAATAGAGATAAAGAATAGAGAGAAAGAATGGAGAAAGAAAGAATAGAGAGAGAAAGAAGAGAGAAATAAAGAAAGAAAAGAGAGAGAAAGAAAGAATAGAGAGAAAGAAAGAATAGAGAGAGAAAGAAACAATAGAGAGAATGAAATAATAGAGAGAAAGAATAGAGAGAGAAAGAAAGAATAGAGAGAGAAAGAAAGAACAGAGGGAGAAAGAAAGAGGGGAAAGAACAAAGAGAGAAGGAAAGAGCACTGGGAGAGAGAAACAAAGAGGGGAAAGAACAGAGAGAAAGAAAGAACAAAGAAGGAGAGAGAAAGAAAGAACAGAGGAAAGAGAAAGAAAGAAAGAAAGAATAGAGAGAAAGGAAGGACAGAAAGAAAGAACAGAGAGAAAGAAAAAAAAGAACAGAGAGAAAGAAAGTAAAAAAAGGGGAATGAGAAAGAAAGGACAGAGAGAGAGAAAGAAAGAACAGAGAAAGAAAGAAACAGAGAGAGCAAGAAAGAAAGATTAGAGAGGGAAAGAATGAACAGAGAGAAAGAAACAGAAAGAGAAAGAAAGATTCTATAAAGATAATACAGCAGCCCGGCTTCCATTGTAGTGCCCACCTGAGCTTCCCGATGCAGGACATATTATGATCCGCTCACATGGCCGACATCCCCTATTCCAAGGCGATCCCGCTGTCCGCACTGTCGGAGGAGGACACGGTGATGGATCTGAAGCATTCCCTGAAATGCCTCCATGGTTCCATCACAATCTCCTCCCGAAATTACCTCATTTCCAGTCAGCTTCCAAAATGTCACTTCCGGTAGAATGTCACGTGTGAATGTTAAATTGCTCCTCGGGGCTCCACTGTCTACTCCTGTGTGCGCGGGAAAAGTAAGCTCCCGGCCGGGACAGCGGGGCAGACTCTCAAAATCAGGACTGTCCCGCTGGATTTGGGACGATTGGGAGGTATGAATGCTCCCCACCACACACCTTGTACACGCACGGCTTTGCACAGCTCATACACACATGGTTCCGCTCCGTACACCTTGCACACACATGGCTCCACTCAGTACACACCTGGCTACACTCCTTAAACCTTGTACACAGATGGCTCTGCTCCACTCCATACACAAACGGCTCAGCTCCGTACCCTTCGTACACACAGGTCTCCGTTTTGTACACCCAGTACACACGCGGCTCCGCTCCGTACACACACGGCTCTGTAAACTTCATACACACAGGGCACTGTTCTGTACATTTTGTTCACACACGGCTCTGCTCCGCACACCCCATACACATGTGGCTTCTCTCCTTACACTTTGTACACACACGACTCCGCTCCGCACACCCCATACACATGCGGCTTCGCTCACGGACATGGGACCTCCATATACAGTGATGGACACAAGGCCCCCATACACAGTGACGAACAGACACTGGCCCCCTTACACAGTGATGGACGGACACACATACATAGTGATGAACAGACACTGGCCCCCATACAGTGATAGAGAACACGGGGCCCCCCATACATCGTGATGAACAGACACTGGCTCCCATACTCAGTGATGGATGGACACGGGGCCCCGTACACAGTGACGAACAAACACTGGCCCCCATACACAGTGATGGACGGACACGGGGCCCCCATACACAGTGATGAACAGACACTGGCCCCCATACACAGTGATGGACGGACACGAGGCCCCCATACACAGTGATGAACAGACACTGGCCCCCATACACAGTGACGGACAGACATGGGACCCCCATATACAGTGACGGATGGACACGGGGCCCTCATACACAGTTACGGACGGACACGGGGCCCCCATACACAGTGATGGACGGACACAGGGCCACCATATACAGCGACGGATGGATATGGGGCCCCCATAGACAGTGACAGATGGACACGGGACCCCCATACATATGGATGGACCCTGGACCCCATACACAGTGATGGATACTGGCCCCCCATATACAGTGATGGACAGACACACACACTCCACAATGAGCTGCCATCACAGAGCACCAGAAATTCATCACTTATTCACTTAGTTAACAGTGTTTACCAGAAGCTGCCTGCAAAAATCTCCACAGCACAGAGCACTGCTCTACGACTGGAAGCCCCCCCATCAGCCATTACCAGCCAATTGCAATTTAGTAAAAAGCACCAATAGCAGAAGAGGTCTTAACAGATTGTGCCTTTCTTTTGTGAAAAACGGGCTGTAATTGGTCAGACTCGGAGGCAGGCAATGGTGGTGGGTCGGTGAGTCAGTAGTGCAAAATCAGGGCTACCATCCAAGAACGATTGAAACCAAATTACAAGAGCCACCAGAATATCAAGGAATCACCTGCTACATTACAAAACTAAAGAAGAAAATAACCGGGTGCCTCTAGTGGTCATCTACAATCCAAATCTGGAGGTGCTAAGGGGAGCTGCAAGGAAACTACAACCTCTACTACAAAAAGATGCCCGATTACAATCCATATTTCCAGACCCCCCACTACTGTGTTTTAGGCAGCTCCCAAATCTAAGAAGCATCATTGTCAGAAGTTCCCTGTCCTCCCCAACAGCTGCAGGAACCTTTCCTTGCAATCAGAAGAAATGCAAAACCTGTCCATAAATAATGACCACGGACAAGATAAAGATCCCCAACTCCCATCGGGACTACAAGATACCAGGTACTTTCAGCTGCATCACATCTAATGTGGTGTACCTAATTATATGTACTAAATGTCCAACTGGGGGTCTGTATGTGGGAGAGACCGGGCAAAAACTGAGAACAAGGATGAATTCTCATCGCCACACAATAAGAGAAAAAAGAATGGATCTACCTGTGGCAAAACATTTTTCTTCCCCTGGTCATAGCACGTGGAATATGAAATTACTTGTATTGAAAGGTAGCTTCACATCTCAGAGACAGAGGAGAGTTTGCGAATACAAACTGATGGTGACCTTTGACACTCTTAATGCTGGAATGAACCTGTCACACGGATTTATGACTTTTTACATCAATTAAGGAATTTACTCCAAAGACCCTGTGAAAACATCACAAAACATTACCAGACCCCAATCAGAGGGCAATAAAACTTTCACACTCCTTATCTATGAACTGTTCCAATATTTATGTTCATCTCTATCTCCCATAATGACAGTTCTGCTTTACGTCACTTATCTTATCTATTGCATTATTTCTGTGCTGTGTGGTGTATAAATATGTGATTCTTCAGATTTTGTATTAGTTTAGCCTGATGAAGAGACCTGAGTAGTCTCAAAAGCTTGCAATTTGTTACCATCTTTTCAGTTAGCCATTAAAAGGTATCAACCACTGAGGACTCTCAACTCTAAATATTTTTCTATCTACTGGCTAACACGGTACAAAGATATACATCTTTAAGGTATAAAACCATTAATTTTATAAAAAAGGCAAGTAACCCAGTAAACTCATGGCCTTATGCGTTTCAAACCGACTGGTTTTTAGTCATAGTTCAGAGTATTCACTTTTAAATTAATGGTTTTATACCATAATTTTAATCACGTTACACATTAAAGATTTTTGTTTTTAAATAATTTTTCACTGATGGATCTGTTGCTGGGTACCTTTCCTTCTTTGATATCGTTTGTCACTGCCCTTTCTCATCTGATATTCGGCTGCTGACCTTTGGACTGTGTTCAGACTACCCTTTTGTCATTGCCCCTTTGCATCTAATATTCTGCTGCTGACCTTTGGACCATGTTCACACTACCCATTTGTTATTGCCCCTTTGCTTATCTGCTCTTTCTCTGGTATTCTCACCCTGGCATGTGACCCGACTTACGACTTCATATTTCTCCTTGGTTTACTACGTGATCTTTTGGTATTGACTTTGGAATGTCTGACCTGAACATTCATTGCAATACACGCGTTTGCCACAAGATGGTGAATTCTTTGAGGAACTGACAACAGAGGTGTCCCCCTGTGTCACCACATTCACACAATTCTCAGAGGAAACCACCACCCTCCCCTGACTCTCCTTCCAAGAGGGCTCCGACTCACAGGGTTGGCTAGTGGTGAGGGTTGGGTCTTGCCCCTACTCCTTGGCAGCACCTCTGCTGCACTCACTGGAGAAGAAGGGGAAGGTTGCAGAAAGATGGCAGAGAGAGTATCCCCCAGGCAGCAGCCCTCACACGACTGACCCCAGCTGACTACCTCCTTGGAGCGCCAATCTATGACCGGGTTGTGTTTTCTCAGCCAAGGGAGGCCTAAAATGACGGGTATTGGCATACCCTTTAAGAGGTAGCATGACAGGGACTCCTTATGATGAGTCCCTATATGCAAGCGTATATCATGCAAGACCTGGGTCACACTCCCCTGGCTGAGTGAGACAAAGTCAATGGTCTGGATGCCTAATGGTTTAGCTAGCATCTTACACATCAGGCCATTGGCCTGGACAAAGTGAGCATCCACCAAATTGACTCCTGCTCCACTGTCCACAAGCACCGGTATACCATTAGATACCCCGCCTATCACCACTCTCGCAGTCAGGGTACACTGAGGGGAAGAAGTGGAGGAAATATACACTCCCTGGTCGACTCCCTCCACACGAACAGGGGGATGCAACTTCTTAGATGGCACAAGTATTTTGGCGCGAGCTGGGAAGACCCCAATGAAATAACCAGTCTGCCCACAAAAAGAACATGTTGCCACACCACGTCGAACTGCAGGCAACCCCATTTTGGAACCAACTGCTCCCACCTGCATAGTTTTGTCCGGCTGCTCGACTGTGTCCTCCTCCCTAGTAAGGAGAACAGGGGCAGTTTTGGTGTATGCCTCTCCCTGAGGCGTCTATTCACTAGGATGGCAAGGGACAAGCCGGCCTCCAATGACATGGGGCGGCGTACTGTACCAGAGAATCCTGCAACCTTGGAGTCAGACCCTGCACAAAATGACTGCTAAGGGCAGGATCATTCTACTGTGTGTCAGTGGCCCATCTCCTGAACTCCAAGCACTACTCCTCAACCGGCCGGTCCCCCTGCTTAATTTTACGGAGTCAGGATTCTGCCAGGGAGAGGCCATCAGGATCTCCATACACCAGCGCCAGAGCCGCAAAAAACCCGTCCACCGACCGTAAAGATGGTGAATTGGCCAGCAGGGAGAAGGTCCAGGATTGGGGATCACCCCTAAGAAGGGAGACAATAATCCCCACACGCTGTTCCTCACTCCCTGATGAACAGGGGTGGAGCCTGAAATACAATTTACAGGCCTCCTGAAAGACCAGAAATTTATCTCTCTCTCCAGAAAACCTGTCAGTGAGAGCTATCTTAGGTTCTGGTTGAACCTGCATCTGAGCCGAGGCCCAGATACCCACCAACTGCTGTAGCTGATGCACCACCTCACATCGCAGCAACTTAAGCTCATCTCTGAGAGTCTGAAGCAGCTGGGCAAAAGCCTGCATTTGGGCCATGGCTCACAGGAAAGGGAAAGGAGAAAAAAAACTGTATTCGGTTGGTAATAATGTCACGGGGCAATTGTAGAAATGCAGGGGACAAGGAACCCGGGCACCTGAACTGCCCCTAAAGCTAAGGGAGGACCTGTCTTTCCTTAACTTGGAGGTACGCGTAATGGTAGCGAGGTCCAAGTCCTCGACCTGTCCCTGTCTCCTGTTTAGCCCTGAGCTAAACCCACCAACCACCTCCCCCGGAGGTGAGACAGGGAATAATGTGAATTACACCAAAAACAACCAAAAGGAAAGACAGACACTTAAGTGTTAATCAACTAAACAACAAACACTTATCTTTCTCTGCTGCTTGCTCCGC
This sequence comes from Oophaga pumilio, assembly GCA_009801035.1. Taxonomy (NCBI): domain Eukaryota; kingdom Metazoa; phylum Chordata; class Amphibia; order Anura; family Dendrobatidae; genus Oophaga; species Oophaga pumilio. Next base: position 56,036 of record VIAB01010638.1, on the reverse strand, counting down.
AGAGCAGAATAAGACACCAGAACAGGGAAATAGGAGAAGCACCACTGCACTCAGCAGCTCTTGGCTCCAGCTGGTGGTCTCCAGAGGAAGCAATATTACCAACACCAGCTGACAACTCAGGTGACCTTATAAAGGAAGTGGGAGTGGTCGCACCCTACTCCTGACAAGTAATCAGGCATGCAATTCCACCAGCAGCCACCGTGGGCAAAAACAGAGATTAACCCCTGCTGGCCAGACAGGAAAGAGGTTTCAACATGCAGAGAGAGAGATCTGCCACAGATCCAAATGTGGATCGTGACATAGGGACAGTTAGATTGGAAAGACCTATTAAAATTGTCACCATTGACAGGACACTGTTACTTCAGAACTTAGTCCAGCTGGTAACGGTAGAATTCACACTTAGAGTGGTAACACTTCACTCTGAGTCCATCTGCTATGTGTTGGATAATTTACCTGCTGGGTTGGTGTTGGGAATTCCATGGCTGCCTATCAATAATTCTGTTATTGATGGTGTCGGAAGGATATTGTTAAATGGAGTTCCTACTGTCAAAAGAAATGTCTAAGCTCTGTTCAAATGAGCTCCGCTAGTCTGTAGGGTCTTACGGCTTACCTGAAAAACTTTGTTGATGTGTTCTCGGAGAAAGAGGCTGAGATACTACCACCCCATCGTCCTTATGATTGTGCTATAAATCTTTTTCCTAATGTCAAATTGCCTAAAGCTTGTCTATGTAATTTGTTGGGACCTGAATAGACCGCTATGAAGGAATATGAAAATGAAAGTTTCCGGAAGGGTCATATCCATCTTTCCTCCTCCCCTATAGCTGCGGACTTCTTTTTTGTGAAAAAGGAAGACGGTGGCCTCCATCCTTGCCTCGTTTTCCATGAACTGAACAAAATTACAGTTAAGAATACTTACCGGCTTCCACTTATCCCTTACCTATATAATCAACTTACGTAGGCGAAATGGTTTTCTAAGCTTGACATTAGATGTGCATATAATCTGAAACGTATCGGTTAGGATGATGAGTGGAAAATGGCGTTTTTAACGTTGGAGGGTTTATTCGAAAACCTGGTCATGCCTTTTGGGTTAACCAATGCACCTGCAGTCTTTCAGAACTTTATGAATGACATTTTCTCTGATATTATTGGAAAGTTTATTGTAGAATAACTGGATGACAGTCTAATTTTTTTTGCCTGATCTGCATTCTCACTATGAGCATGTTTGATTAGTTTTACAGAAACTCAGAGAAAATTCTTTGATTGCAAAATTGGAGAAATATACTTTTTCTGTTCAGGAAATATCGTTCATAGGGCTCATTGTTTCAGCTGAAGGGTTTAAAATGAACCCTGGGAAGGTACAAGCTGTAATTGATTGGGTTCAACGTTGTGATCTGAAAGCATTGCAACGATTCTTACAGTTCGCTAACCCCTTACTGACTTCATACGTAAGGGGGCTAATCTTAAGGTTTGGTATTTCGATGCTGTTGGCTGCTTTGATAATAAGGAATGCTTCATGTCTGCTCCAGTTTTGATTCAAACGAGACGTCCTATATAGAAAAGATATACCAGGAGTGACACAATTTAGTGTTTTTTATTTATGAATATTAAAAATACAACAAAACCAAATAAAAATATTCATAAAAATTAAAAAGTATGAAAAATAATAAAAAAAGATATAAAAATATATAAAATAAAAAATGCAATTTTAGTGTGTGCAGGGCATCATGTGTGATACTGATTGGTACAATAAACAAATAATATTAAATAATAATACAAGTCTCCCCCAAAAAAAGAATTTCTTTGTGATAATAAGAGAAATAAATATGCATACGTATAAATATACATAAAACGTGTATGATAGTGATACAACACAGAAATAACCAACAATATGTGCTAGCAAACAAAAAAAGGACCACAAGATTAATAACACAAGTGTGCACACAATAATGTATTCATAAGGAAATATATTTTGCAAGTACTGTTTATGTGAACCAAAAATCAGTGTATAATATAAAAAAATGATGAAAAAGTGTGACCATACATATGAATTGATATAAAATTATTACCACAGAAATAAAGAAAAAAGGGGCAGAATAAAAGAAAATACCACTGTGACCATGCAGTGAAATATCAAAGTGATGCCACAGAAATGGGGAAGAGATATACCAACCAGTAAAACCGCAATGTTGCCCCAGCACACACCACTCCAACGCACGTTTCGCGATAGCTTCCTCAGGGAGTGGTGTGGCTGGGCAAGCAAACCCTTTTATAGATAAAAAGCAGCTGTATTCAATAATTTGTGAGTGGGAACGCCAAAGATATGTGGCGCCATTCACCACGTTAGCAGCCAGCCCCCACCGCAGCGACCGAGCACCGGAAGTGCGTCACCGAGTGCGTCATGTGACGCCGTCGGCGATGCACCAACCAGGGCTCAGGAGACACGGGGAGTCGGGCGCATGCGCAGTGTGGCGCTCAGCGTCCCTGCTTATATTATCATGGAGAGAATATATGAATATAAACATAATAAAGAAAACGGACGCATGTGTAATAGAGCTCAGTGTGTCGGCCCATATTGTCATTATAAAGATATATTGATTATAAGCACCATTAGGCCATTCTGATACACTGAGTATCTCTCAATTCACAATATACATACCGCTAG